>PQWD01002269.1:0-224207 GCA_019425675.1 Leucinodes orbonalis | reverse complement strand
TCGAATAAATTTTGTCATGTTCTTGTTTTTTCATAGATAAATATATAAACAAAGTAAAATAAATATAATATATAATATAAATATATAAATTAAATTATTATATATAAATATAATATATAAACAAAAGTAAATCTATTTAAGGATACCGAACATGGCAAGATAAACATTTTAGTACATAATATGGGGAGACAAACTATAGATCGTCATTCGTACGTTTAATTCATTGATCGATTAGGAGCTTTTACCATTTAAATGCTAGACCCATTGAGGTGTATAATTAAATTATGGCTAGACCAGTAAATCTAAAAGTTATCGAGGATTAGACGTTGGGATCGAAAACTATTTGTTAGAGGTATAATAAGAATCAATGTACCTTGCATAAATGTGAAACTTCGGAATATTTTCAGCCGAATATTCGAGGTTAATGAAGGTGTTTAAAATATTTGAAGGTCTTGGTTAATGTTGCATGCTAAATATGAAACACGTCATAGAGAAGGACTTCGTAGTTGTCATTTGCAATAATAATGTTTATAGTGATATTTCTTATGAACTAAATATGATAACGCAAATATTTTGTTCAAAACAATCATTGTAAGTATTTGAAATTTGTTCTATTTTTACGTAACAAAATATTGCGTTGTTCTTACTACACGGGCTAAGCTCTTTTTATTTAGACACCGACTTTGATTCACCAATATCTTTTTCCCGCCTCTTACTCGACATCGTGGAAGTAGTCTCGGATGGAGGTATTTACTTGTTAGGATGACAGAAACTTTATAGCCAATCTTTTCCTTTCTATATGAAAAGCGATATTACAGGAATAGCTGCGTCACTGTATTCCGTTGCGTGACATGGCACAATTGCGCTAATCTCAATCTTTGTTGAACTAAGTATCTATGAAGAAGTTAACTGGATAACTATTCTAGAGTCAATATAAGAGCAACCCGAAACAATTGCATAGCACCCTTATTTTATGGTACAATATGCGGCATTTTGGTGGTACCTACTTAGATGACATAGTACCGTGTGTTTTTACAAAAATAATTTACACGTATGGTAAGATAACACCATAAAATTCCGCCTCTGAAGATATTCAGATATTAATTTTATTTTTAAAATTATCCTTTTAATGAAGCAGCTAGTTAGATAAGGGTATTTTTATATGCCTCATAGTATTTTCTATAATTCATCTAAGGTACTCGTATAAACATGTCATTAATTTCATTTATAAGACTTTCCAAAGCGTTTGATTATAAGTCGTTCCGATATATCTTTGAAACTCATATCTCTTTTACTTTCAACATAAAGGCGAAGTTTGACGACTTTCGTGAACGTGACTTTACTTGTCCTGAAGTTAATGTTACTCTTTTTCTAGTTTATATCAGAGCTAACAGGTTTAACGAATGAGAATACAAGGCCATGAATATATTTATTCATTTATTTTCTTTATTTTACACCAAAATTACTAAAAGGTTATAAAAATAAAATTAAAAGAGAGTACAATGGGCTGCCTTATTGCACATGGAAATTACTTCCAGGCAACCATAGGATTCTTGGATCACAAAACTACTTTCGTGAACTCTATTTAATGTCGTGGCAAACGCAAAGACGCTTAAGTTGAGACACAAAACCTTAAAACAGTTTGCTGTGGGAATTCAATGTAGTCTTTTGAACTTTTACTATGTTCTGAATTTATTAGTTGAACACACGCTCGCTCTACAAAATATGTTATACCTCTGTCTTCAAAGTAATACCGTGGAAAATTTTGTTTTAAACTTAAAGGTTATTCGGAATTTGAACTGCATAAAGGTTCTTAAGAATTATTTATTCGAAATTGTCAAGAAAAGGACGACTTTGATAGAATATATGTAAGTACAAAACAATAAATAAAACTTACTTAATATTTATACAAATTTAACTCAATAATATTATACATAAAATATATTTCCAGTACCTACAAGGTCGTCTAGTTTTTATAAATTACAGTATTACAATGTTGTGAAAACATTATTTAAGTACTATTAGCCGAAAGAACCTTGTGGGACTACCCAAATAGCTCGGGAGATTTGAATTATTATTTTTCTGATCCAACGTATTGGTAGGTTTTTAGAATTTTGAAAGGTGTAACGGGGTAACGGGTGTGCCCCCATGAATTCCAAGAACACTTGGATAACTGTTTTTGGTATATGTATGCTCGGAGACTCTCCTAAAGATAAAATTAGAAATAATGTTATCCGCAAGATAACTAAAGTTATCAACATAGCTCGCCGGATCAGCTAATTGAAGTAGCAGTGGGCTGGTCACGTATGTCGCAGAACCAATGGCCGTTGGTGGTGACGAGTTCTGGAGTGATGACCGCGTCTTGGCAAGCGTAGCGTAGGACTGCAGACCCGGTTCGATGGATCAACGACATGCGCAAGGTTGCTGGTGGAGGCTGGACGAGAAAAAGCGGAGGGCCAGGATATCTGGTGCAAATTGATAAAGACCTATGTACAGTAGTGGACTTCGATAGATTGAAGAGAGAATATAATAAGTATTATGAGGAATTCAAATAGTCGATAATCAAGTAATATCCCCATCTAGTGGCTTACCACTGCGACTATATGGGATATACGCGACTATGCATATGTTTCTTAATACACCAGCAACGAGCCGGTGCTATCTTCTAACAGTAGAGAGCTGTGTTGTAACCAAAATATGCTATCTTGTACATACTCTCATCTTCTAAATCACAATATATGTATTTACTGCCTGTCTCATCCTTTTAGCACAAAACTACTTACTAAATGCTAAGCTTGCTATGGCGCGAGAAAGATATAATGAGGTGCATATGCAACGACTTACTATGTAGTTATTCAAGAATATCAGTTTCAATAAATAATAGGACCCATTATCTTCAGAAGAATAATAAGTGCATTAGCTAGCTCCAGATAATTTTTTTTCAAGATAAGACTATTCAAAATTGTGTTGATAACATCGAATACTTATAGGCATATTTAACTTTCAAGCTGTATTTAGGTCTCAGTTTAAAAGCTGGAAGTAATCGTAATTTCAAGGGGGACAAGACTCAATTTAGATCGCGATAACAGAGAGTAAGCATCAGAATAAAATTATCGAGTAAAATCAACTGCAGGAAAATTAGGTATAACATTTTTATGATTAATGAAAAGATGATTGGCAATCGGAGGAGTTGCTATTATAAGTCGGAACCAAATAATTTGGGAAAAGCAATAAGCCAGAATATATTTGAAGATATGTCTACTTTTTTATCCAGTGTTTAGTTTTGCTCCTTTTCGCCTTACGGACTCTGGCGCTGTTTTATGTATCGATCGCCATATGGTCACAGATATAACTCATGAGTGTAACCCCAAACCACAAAGGTAGTTGAGTAGGCTAAGCATGTATTGGTACCCGTCCAGTATTTCTGGAGTTCTTATTTATTTTTGTAAACAAATAATATCTACTGACATGTACACAGCGGCATCTAACCCCATTTTAAGAAAGCAGTTAAGCTATGGGTATTGAACTGCGTATAAATATGCTTATACTTTTTCTTGTTTATAATAACGATTAACATATATACACCCAAACCAATGCAAATATACATTCACACACACAAATGATTGTGCTGTCAAAACCGGAATCCTTTTATACTTGGTTTAATAGCCGACTTGTTAACCGTTACATAAACGGGGTTGGTAAATTTAATGTTTATAAAACTACTTATGGCCTATATATCATCTATAAAAAAAAGTACTGCAACGTAAGCATTGGCAGTGACATATCTATTGCTGGGAACAATACCTGGAGAGTTCTGTATGTGTTTCATTCATTCCGTGATTGATTTGCTTTCATCCGGTAATAACCTTTCTACCCAAATATATTGCGTAAGCTGGTATTAATAATACATAACATTAAGAGTAACATTGTGTATGTCATAAGTTCGCAAGGGCTCAAAACAAGCAATCTTCTAAATATTTTACCTGCAAAGTCCCGAAACTGAAATGAAGGCGTATTGGCAACTTGTGTACAATGCCATAATTTTATAACTTATATTAAGTTACGCCAAAGTAGAGGAGATATGGTTTTATATTGGTTAAATTTAACTTTTTTATTTAGGTATCTATGTCACCTTCTTATATGATGGTGGTAATATGGGAATAATATAATTATTTGTATCTATTCTTTTGCCCAGTTTTTTACAAAGATATTTTTGAAGATATAAATTCTTCCATATGTTAAAATAATAGGTAATTTGCAGGTAGTTAAATGACGTTTATTTTTCTAAATAAGAACTTGCAACTTGGCGTTTAAAGTATTCATAATACATAAATTTGTAATGTTCGTCAGTAATTTTTGCAAATTATCATAAGAAGCAAAGTATTGGCAAGTATTGATTTAGTTATAATCATAAAAGTATTACTTGTAAACCATGAAACTTGAAATATGAAGCCTTATCATATGAAGTTTACAATAAAAAAAGCGCAAGTCTAAGGAAAGTGTACTTCAAACTTCAAAGTTTAAGGTACAAAAGGACGGTCTTTACAAGTATAGCGACTAAGGTTCGAAATCTTTAACTTACAAGAGGCATGAATTGTGTACATGAGTTGTGTACAACACAAAAGCGATTTACGTCAAGTAAGAGTGAAGTATTAGTATATATAAGTAGATAAAGGGTGAAATACAGAGCACGAAACAGGCGCTTTACTAATTTTTATATAAACTCTACAAAATATAACTATTAGTAATTTCCATACATAGTTGATTTCTACCATTACCATTACCATTACCATTGTAATATAGGTATCATATACATGCTGCATAGGTCAAATTGAGCTTGTTACTTTTTTTCGTTTGTTAGGATGTTAGGACTTACCGTAGTTTTTTTTCGAACTGACTGCTGCTGTTGGCCGCAGTTGGCCTTTACAGCTTCAATGGGCAATTGGCGAGCGCAGATGGTTGCTAGCCTAACATATAAGATGTGTTCTGGCGCCCAGGCAGCTGAGGCGTTTGCGAACTTTTTCTCTAGGGTTTTTCAAGAGGATACACCACGACTTGATTCTAATGAGGCAAATATTCTGATGATAACAAGGACTGTAAGTATGTTAATATTCCCGAAATAAGCTGTCATGATGTATTGTTTGCATAAGCAAATTAAAGCCCGCTGGCTCTATTGGTCCTGATGGTGTACCACCAGTAATACTTAAGAAGGCAAGGTACCAACTTTGCGCTCTCTGTGCCACATTTTGATTTGGCTTTGAAATCTGGAATATATCCCAGTTCATGGAAAGTCTCTAGAGTAACCCCTATACCGAAGACTTCAAACAAGACTCTGGTTGAGGAATACCGCCCTATTGTTTCCTTTTTGTCATTTATTGTATACATTTTGAAGTTATTTATACTGTAAAGACATCCTGGCGATCCGAGGTGGTGGGCCTGGTGACCTGTAACTCACAGGTACCCTTTGAGGTACCTTTATCAGGCATCAGTCTCACACAATCTATCATGTTCTTATAATGTCTGTGTCATATGTTTGTGTTGAGAAAAACAAATAAAATAAATAAATAAAATAAATAATTGCTATAATGTCATCCCCGGCCAAAATGTTCGAAGGGATCTTGCACAAGTATGTGTATGATCAAGTGGATAAGTATCTCTGTAACGAGCAGCATGGCTTTAGGAGAAGGAGGTCGGTGGAAACCAATCTACTTATCTTGTAAATTTTATCTCGGGTCAGCTTGATGAAGGCGCCAAGTCGATGTGATTTACTTTGATTTCAGAAAAGCGTTTGATAGGTTTAATAATGATGTACTATTGCGAAAGCTGGTGAATATAGGGTTTGCCCCTAAAATAGTGCATCTGTTTGCTGATTATTTACGTGATCGTAAGCAATGGGTTAAACTTGGTATATATGAATCTCTTCCCTATCCCACACTATCGGGCGTAAGTCAGGGATCGATACTTGGTCCATTGTTATTCCTGATCATGGTCAATGATATACCATCAGTTGTCTCTAAAGCTAAGTGTTTACTTTATGCTGATGATTTGAGCTTTATTTGAATATCAGATCTGAACTAGATTGCCAGCTCTTCAACTAGTATCATGAATATCTCTCCAATGGAGTCGTACGAATCAGATGGAGTTTAATCTTGGCAAGTGTTGTGTTGTGACTTTTGGTCGGATCAGGCATCCTATAATATTTAATTACACTTTAGATGGCCTCATCGTTCCGAGACAATATAGTGTAAAGGATTTGGGAGTAACATTCGATAGTGAACTAACATTTAACTGTCATATTGCAGCATTAGCTACCGAGTCCTTCAAACGGTTAGGCTTTATACTTCGAAATTCTCGTGACTTCAGTAATGTACATGTAATAAGGCTCCTTTTTGCCGCATTAGTACGAAGTAAAGTGGAGGCAGCTGCTTGTGTGTGGAGTCCCCACGAGGTTTCTTACACGTTAGTTATTGAGAAAATACAGAAAGCATTCCTTAGATATTTGTACAAGAGACAATTTGGCTATTACCCATTTATGTATCCAACAAATTTATTTTAGGATGTTTGGGATACAACTCGCTTGAAGTAAGGCGGAAGTTGAATATGATAGTATTGGCTCTAAAAATTCTGAGAGGGATGGTTGATTCTATCGACTTACATGAGGAACTGTGTAAAATATTTACCCCAAACAATTACTACAGAAGTAGACGCCATAAGTTACTGGCAGAGCCTTCTTGTCGGACAGTATCTCATGCACAATCACCGGTACTACCGCTAGGGCCCTCAGATTGTTGAACTCCCTTCTGGATGGGTTCCCAGAGTGTGATTTGTTTGCTGATGAATGGAAGGATATATTGTCGATATGCTTGAAGTTTTGTGAGAGATTTGATGAGTGAGAGTAAAATTTTTAGATGTATTATAATGTATTATCTTTAATTATTGTAATTGTTATTAAACGTTATTATATTAGGCGGAGGCGGAATCTTGGTTGTTAATTTGTACAGTGTTGTAATGCTTTTGGCTATTTCGGTCGCCGCCGCATCGGCGGCAGCGGTGATAGGGTCGTCTGGATCGTCTAACACGTCCCGTGGACGCCGACGATTACGCGCGGGAGGTGAAATATTATTATTAGCTGCTGTTGTATAATCAGCAGAGGAGACAATAAGCGGGTCTGAATGCGCTACTACCGAGTCGAAGAAGCGTTCCAAACTCTAACTTTAGGTACTGCGAAATTGTAGGCAGCCCTAAGTCTAAATGAAGGTATTACCATAGATGCAATGTATTATGGATGGTTATAATGACTATGTATATATTACGTTAATACTGGAGATCTTCAAAATTTTAGAGAATATTAATTAAAAATGCCATGTTTGACAAACTTGGTCATTGACAGTGAGATCAAGAGTGAACCGTTCATTTCCAATACAGGTAGACATTATTTGTTTCTTTGCGTTAAGTCAATATTAGAAGACCTAGAAAATCAGACAAGAATAATATTTTTTCTAGCGCTCTCGTAATATGGGCGGTTCTATATTTCAGTGATTATGTCAAAAAATATTATACGCTTGTCACTCCAATTGACAATTAGAGGTGCCACCTCAACGAAAAACAAGCTCGAAATGTTATTAGGTTCCGTAGCAAATGGGAAAAAACGGAACCCTTATAGATTCGTCAAGTCTGTCGTTCTGTGCGTCCGCTGTATGTCACTCCCTTTTTTCTCCGAAACTATAAGCACTACACAAACACACTATTCAAACTTTGTAAGTATAATTATGTATTCTGTAAACCGCTATAAGGTTTTGACAAGGAAGGGTATTAATGTGTAGCTCTTGAAAAATGATATCGAAGTTTTTAATATCATTTTTTTATAAATTGAATAGATTGCGCGAGAGACTTCCAAAGTTGAAAAAAGTGTGTCCCCCCTCTAATGTCTAAACTAGGGGGTTGATAAAATCAAAACAATATTATAATGAAAAGAGGATATAGATTTCAGTATTAAGCAAAGACCTTACTTAGTCTAGTAATGATCTTTGCGTCTATTTATATTAATGGTGATTAAATGATTATGATTATTTATTCTATCCGATACATACACCCATGCAATGTCGTTTTTTATAGTAATCATTCAAACTGCAATCAATTGGGTTTTAGAGATTGCTTAGTCTTAATTTCAATTGCTAGTCGTAAGACAAACGATTTTATTTAGAACGGATTGATTGGTATTAGTTTCAAGGTACGTAGAGACGAAACTCCATGGTCCCGTAAGTGCACGGCGATTTGAAAATTCATAAGGTGCCCTTACTTACTGAGAACACGTCTGAGAACTCTGTTGACTGTGGTTACTGAAGGTAAAGCAATTTCCCTTTCTGAATGACCAAAATGATATATTACCATTTATATCTGTTATCACGCCCAACAGAGCCTGTACTTCGTATTTCGTCATGGAGGCATTTTAACCGTAGCTGAACAAATGGATGAAAGAAAGAAAAATATTTATTTGGTTCAATTCAAATTGTAGGATGTTAGCTTGCTTGTTTCGGTGTTTAATTGGCTACGGGTTCAAAAAATTATATATAATTAATATATAAGCAATGACGCATTTCATCCTTTGAAACTTACAGTAAACGGCAGTATTCGTATTCTGACGTTCAGTCAAAATGACAAGATTTTATATAGTTAGTGATCGTAACTGAGATTACAAAAAACTATTTCCTTTAGTAGTACCATAGATTTAGAATTAGCGCGATCCTATATCTATGAGAAGTATCTTCGAGTTCAGATCTGATGACTTCTCTGTTTCAGAGACTACGCGCTTTACTCCCGGGTATATATGGCGGTAATTACATTTAAACGAAGAAGTCTTAAGGCGGTTTGTAAACTCTGCCACCAGGGATATTCTGGTTATTTATTACTACACGTGTTCGATTAGAAGAAGTCTGCTATTGAAATAAGTTTAGATTCGATAATCAACAACAGCTCTCTGGTTACGTAATATAGTTGATCGATACTGTAATAGCTTCACAGGCTTCCAGTAATTTGTTTTTGATTAATTTTGGTCAAGCCGGCCTTGTGTTGCAACTGTTTTACGTCACTTCAGTGTAATGACATCATACATTGATGTATTATGCTGTATTGCAGTTTGTAATATCAGGTTCCTGGTTAGATATTACCGTAAAATACTTCTTCTAGTACAAACAGTGTTATAACTCCCATTACTGTAATATATTGTCTTCCCCAATCAATTATAAATTGTTAGAAAAGTCAGTTACGGAGTTTTACATCACAGTTTTCATTATAATATGTCATTTAACGTCAAAACCACGTCATCAAATCCAAACTCTACACTGATTTTCTAAATCTCGCTTTATCTCTTGCCATGACATTTATTATATGCTTGTACTTCAGCTATACTGTGCGCCGTCATACTTAAAAGTGACATAGGTAGTGAATTACTAGATTCTGCGACTTATTCCTAAAGCTATAGTAATTGCATATTTTTGATTGCTAATTTTGTTAATAGTACCTTAGTTGTTTTTTTTTATTTGCTCTTATTATTTTTTGCGTACCATCCAAATTCATGGCATAGAATTACCTCTAGTATTCTCAAACAAATAATTAAAGGCAATTTGTTCCTAAGGCAGTCTCATCAGTCTTCCATTCCCTTTGAGCGTTAGTTAGCCGACGTAATAGGCCTAAAAGGGCGATAATTGAACCATTGCCGGTTCATTATTGATTTGGAAGGTAATAGTGACCATAACGACATTTAAGTTTACAAATATTTCCATATGGTAATGAAATTTTGAATTAAAATATTAAACATTGAAGAGAAACGTCGACAGTAACAATAGTCAATTTGCAATTACTATGTCGGCTTTGACCTTAAATAGTTATATACATAACTCGATTGACGTCCGTATCACCATTCTAGATATCATATGATTATAATAGGCATGATGACTGGGTCCTGAAGTCGTAAGAACTATTTTTATTACTAAATTTGGGTTAAATATAACGATGTGCTTACTCTCAGCTCGAAAACTCAAGTTTTATGAATTTTATTAGTCTTCAAACTTAGATGGGCAAGTCCATTTTAAAAGTACATTAATTGTCAAAAAATTGTTAACAAAAGGATAACACATACAATTTAAAGCAACTTTTGCTATGAAACCGTTTTAGTAAACGCAAAATTTAATATAGTTTTAGTACAAAATTCACAAACTATGCGTAATAATTACTGATGCGTGACGTCATAACTAGGTAGCCATTTGTATGAAGCGTTTTTGGGAAAGTCCATTAATGTGTTTTTAGAATTAGAAAATCTCTGTGAGTTTTAATGTTAACGGAGTAATTTTTTTACCAATGTTTCTATTATTATGCGGTCCGTCGATATAATAACAGAAAAAAAAATTGTCATCATCCCTATTCTATTCTGATTATTATTATGAAAATCTGAAATTCTGATTATAAAGCTCTGTGTAACTTCAATAATTTTCTACTTAATCAGTAGAAAGTTACAAACAGGGATTTTTAAATGAATGATACCATAAAAATCATCAATATATTTAATATCCATCGGATATTGAACTTAGAGCGAAAACTTGCAACGCTATTTATGAATTGTGAGTGATTAATTCCAAAGAGGATTTGTTTCATAAAATTTTTGGTTCTTAAATACAAAATGTAAACAAACACAAGACAACATTCATCAGTAAAAATGCTCTGATTCATATAATCGGAACATGAAGCTGATTTTCAGTGCGCCCGTAATAATACCATTATATTATTAAAAAATTAGCAATATTTTTTGAGTTCTAAATGTAAGTATGGGATTATATCCATTACTAAAAACCTTTTGTAAGTCTTACTAAGCTTGTAATATTAAAACTTAATTTACGATATGATTTTGACAAAGGTCTTGTAAAATTAAGAATTCATGGTAGACAAAGTTTGGCGTCATTTTCAACTGAGAAATCGTTGTAAATTGGAACAGTTTAAAAAGCAATTAGGATAAATTAAAAGACTCAAATATTCTGTTAGCCTCTAAAGACGGATTTACCAAAAGCCGGTTTTAAGCGAAACCTTCAGAGGTACGTGAGGATGTCAATCGAGCAATGAATAAGCCGGTCAGTAAATGGGGGACGTAAAATGTAAATCTAAATCCCACCAAAAACATTCTGTAAAAAATCTAGCCAAGTCTCGATGGAGCTGCTTGATTATCTCTAAAAAGTAATGAAATCAAGACAAAGACGTGCCAAGTCTAAGGTTCCTTACTGCAATTAATTAATTATTATGGTTAATGTTGTGCGACTTGGCCAATGAACATTCTTTATACGTTAGTGGCTTTATCAAGCCTACAATCGATGGGCTATTGAATCACCGTTTTCCAAGTGGCAAATTTGTACCGTCAATGGGTAGCGGTTCTGGCGACAGATTGGTGCAATGGTGTCATGAAGCACCTAGTTTTGTATCCTTATGTATGTACTCTTCAACGGCCAAGTCACACAACATCAACCATAATAATTAATTAATTGCAGTAAGGAACCTTAGACTTGGCACGTCTTTGTCTTGATTTCATTACTTTTTAGAGATAATCAAGCAGCTCCATCGAGACTTGGCTAGATTTTTTACAGAATGTTTTTGGTGGGATTTTACTTCTTTTTGTAGAAACTTGAAAGGAATATTAGACGACCCATTGGGTGTAATGGTTGAAACGTCGGCTACTACACCAAGGGTTCCGGGTTCGATCCCCGGGCAGTACCTACAAATATTTGTGTGCACCGACATGTCTGTTTGTATTGGTCTAGCGCGCTCGACTTGGCGGGGCACTACCGTGCCCCCCGATTTTTGACATCGGATGAAGCGGCCCACCATGTTAAATATATCTTGTTTAAAGGCGGTATGTCAATCTCTTATAGTTTGGCTGGGCTCTTTTGTTATCTAAGCAGGTCACCAGGTACTCCAGATCTTCGATTATCCAAGTTATTATAGTTTTCCCTTTATGTAACCATTAAACCCTGACTCTGTACCAAATTTCAGCTCTGTGAGTTAATGGGAAGTACTAGTTCTATTTTGATGATTTTGTTATCTAAGCAGGGTCACCAGGTACTCCAGATCTTCGATTTTCGAAGTTTTCATAGTTTTCCCTTTATGTAGCCATTAAACCCTAACTCTGTACCGAATTTCAGCTTTCTGAGTTAATGGGAAGTACTAGTTCTATTTTGATGATCATCATGAGTGAGTGAGTGAGTGTCTGTCGAAAATGCGAAACTTTGCTTTCGCTTAACGTCGGAACTAAATGACCTACAGACTTGAAATTTTGGATTTAAAGTAAGTTATTATATCTTACTAGATGAAGAAAATTTCAGCGCTCTGGTATTATCCAAAGGTTCTCAAATCGGGGCCTGAAAATGCGGCGAAATGGATCCTGTAAAGGATGGTACGGCAGTGTTTGCTTCGCGCTCGACTTGGCGGGGGCACTGCCGTGCCCCCAGATATGTTTGCAATACTATTAATGTTTTTAAGGTATAAAGGGCCTTAGTCTAAATCTTTTAAGGCTGATCATTTATGTAACGCCAGCTTGTTTGGTCATGGTTCGAAACTTTCTGTTTTCTTTTCTGGTAGGGCTGTCACAGATGTTTCAGTTTTGTAAAACAGTCCTATTGTATATCACCCGCAATCGCAAAAACTGCTACTGATCGTAGCCCGCTTTCCACTGCACCGACCGACATCCACTCTCAGTCTATTTGAAGTCTACCAGACAATCGAAGGGAAGCCACCGCTCAAAGAGTCTCGACGATTTCGGAAATAATACAGTCCACCTCAGTTTGACCTAAAAAGTCCCAGACTGAATAATAAAAACCGTCTCAATCACGGTTTTTAAACCGCGATTGCGATTCTTCACACGAAGGGTGTAGAACTCTTCCATACCAAGAATGTCTAGGTTGATTTTATAACATAGGCATTTGTTTAACAAAAGATCCAAAGGACGATAACAACAAGAAGTTACAAGAAATGCCCCATTCTCAAGATCCCTTTCTCGCATTCTAATGATTAGTCCATTTAATTAAAGACGGCTATCTTGAGTATATAGAGGTTATATTTGAATACAAACCTGATTGCAATTATACAGAACAGGTAATGTTATTCTAAATTCATGCCTACAGTCAGATTGAAGAGCAAGTTTACGTCTCGTAAAATGTCACAAGGTGTAAAATGTTTATTGCGTATTTTAAGTGACGCGATACCCATGGTAATTGAATATAAAACTTAGTAAGTGGCAGTTTGTTATAAATTCATCTTCATAATGATTCCTGGACATCCAGCATAAAAAGGTTTCATTTATTATCGACTTGGCAAGCGTAGCGTAGGCGACCACCGGCCCGATTTGCGTCGGACTGAAGGCTAGATGAGGTACCTAAGCTCTGGACTGGGATAACTGGCGCAAAATGGGGAAGACCAATGTCCAGATGAATCGTTCACTGCAGTTAAGCCTAAAAACTTAATTGCAGAGCAAATAAATCACCCTCACTTTGCGTGACTGCATTAACGAGGCAGCTATGCACTTTTATCAACGTTTTTGTGTAAACTTTTCGGTGTGTTATTTTACGAATGAAATAAGATAAATAGTGAACTGTATTTTTTAACTATGCGTCAAACTATGCTAATTTGAACCAAATTATGTTATATACTGTATGTAATATTACAATAAATCTGTGAGAAATACGGAGTAGCTGACTAAGCTATACTATACGTAAATATCGCTGCATATTTCACGACTCTGAAATTATAATGTTTGTAGTTATTATTCCGACCATTAGCTTACTTTCAGGTTTACGAGAATATAAGTTCTTATAAAGTTAAATCCCTTGTCAGTTTCCCCAATGTACTGCTAAGGATTCGTTCATATTTTATTGGATTTTCTTTATTGGGGAATCTGGCAAAACGCGATCTGACAGGGATCACTATAACTAACGACTTGAGCCGTACGTATTATGGATGAGGTGTTCTGAGGATAGAACCTACTATATTATATTTATCATTCATAACAATTACCAAAGAATTAATATTGTTATCTATAGGGAGTCAGCTGCTTTTGTCTGTAATTTGAAGTTTTATTTTCATTACGGCTTAGGTATTTCAGGATAAGTTGGATAGTTTCTTGTTTCCTATAACTAGTTCCAGACTTTTTTGTCTGAAATCTTAAGTTACATCAACGTGTCGTAACTCCTTAATTAACAAACAAATTGCTTTTATTTTTGTTTTAAAATATCAAGCCATATTGACTCAGAAAATTCCCTTAAAACAAATACCTATCCTTTAGTATTAAAACTTTTACATTTATAATAACATGTAAGATTTTATATGTTGCCTTTTTTCATGATAGTGTTTGTTCCAGAGCGTTCATTTATTCATATAGTGTAAAAACCTACCTACCTAATATAGTTCGCTTGTAGATTCAAATTTATAACAAGATCCCAAAAAGTTTAGCAAAAACTAAAAGTCATAATAAATATTTCAATTATTATAAAATTTTATTTACTATAACATCCGTACACATTTTTTTATATCAACCAAGTACTATAATATCTTAACAAACTAAAAAAGATTATTTTAATAAAGAGTTACGTTTAAGTTAATTATTCAGAACCTCACAAAACGTGTTACATGTTGATTTCACAGTTTCCTCACGTTTTCTTTTCAAAAGGCCCATAGGTGTTATAGAAATATATATTAACGATGACCTTTCAATGCACCTTTACTTATAAAAGAACGCATACAAAGGGCCACCTCCGCTTCACATAATATTTATATAACGCTCTTTACTTGAGTTAGTTTCCTATTTTATGTATGACTGGTTTGCAGTTTTAAAAAGGTAAAGTAAATTTACAGTGATTTTCTTTTTATCGTAACCTTTTTTTTATTCCAGATATCATCGGGATTATTTATGACGGTTTGACGATGCCCCTTTACTTAGACATAGTTATATATTTTAGTATATGTTATACATTAATTTATTAAATAAAGATGTTTTGAGTTTGTGTTAATAGGTCGCTCGAGTTCGGCACTGTATTCGATAAACCACCTATAGAAGAGTTTAATTATACGGTTCACATCAAATTGCATCGGCTTATAATTTTACATTAACCCTTAATTAGTCAATATGAATGTATATCCCACAACATTTTGAACCTTATTTCTTTGGGCATACAGGTGTAAACCAATTAAAATATTGGAAGTGAAGAAGTCTCAATTAATTAAAAAGAATTTGAGGGCTCGATGGCGGAGCGGCTAGTGTGTTCTGTTGACGATCGTACAAGTCAAACAACTATCATAATGATCATCATCGTATGGGTGATCGAAAAAATAACTTCGAGTCCCTCCGTGCTTCGGATCTGTAGATACTTCTTCTTCTTCTTAGCGTATCGATAGCAAAAACAATTAAACTGTAGAAGCCCAAAAGCTAGCCACGGCAGCAGCGCTGTCCGCAGCCAACATCAAATCCTGCAGAGAACAGCTACTTGGGCAAGCAGGACACGACATAAGGTGAATCATCGTTTGGGCCGCTCCACAAAGACAGTCCAAACAAGGCGGCCGAAAACCCCATCTGGCTAAATTGTCCCTACTCCGACCTGTCAAAGTCCGAAGCCTATTTAAAGACTTCCAGGTCGGCCAAGACAAATCATCGCCAGGAGGAAGCCTACGGATAGTAGATAGTCGGTAACATCCACCAATTGGCACTGGACCTGCGTGGTGTGTTACGGCAAGATAAACAATAAACAACAATGCACAATCACGATGAAACGTCCACCAAAAAATGACCGATACGTACTAGCTATTGTTATATTTATGACATACAATTGTCCTTAACGCGTCATTGAAATGGTACACAATTAAAAGTCACTATGTAGCGAGCGGCGTGAATTTGAATGAAAATTCTACACACCCGATGGGAAGAATTTCGACGCGGACACTTTTTGAGTAAGATTGTAAATGTACATCTAGATAGTNTATTGTTTTAGGTTGCGGCCCTAACTCCATGACGAGTTCATAGGTTAACTTCATAGGTATGCTGCCTTAGAAGTTAACCTGTTCCTGCAGTGGAACGCTATAGGATGATGATGATAATGAAATCTCCCTATAGCCATTCTGTGCCAGAGCTTTGCAGTAGGATATTATAACTTAGTTGATAAATTGTAAAAAGTATTCATATAAATAGTATCTTACCTGGTTGGGTCCAGTGAGGTTCAACCCGCAGGAGTTGCAGCGAAGACATTCCTCGTGGTAGTGGTTGTTATCGTACAGCGGGGAAGGTTCTGTAATATCAAATGCCATCAATACAATTAATACTATGCTCTATATATACAAAAAAAATGGAATATCTTTTAGATGTAAATATTTCCATTGAATCGAAGTATTTTGTCCACTTTTCAAATGATTATTTCTCGTCTTGTGATCGATAGCTAAATATTTGGAAGGTATAACATCATGCACATTTTATAAGATCATTCAAGAAGTAATAATAGGTATTCCAAACCATTTAACTGTAAAAAATATTTGTTTTATAGACATCAATGTTATAAAATACTTTCATGTACCTACGAGTACTAAAAATGCAAATGTATCAAATAAGAAATAATAACTCATACAAATTTTGGTATTTACGCCAATATCGTCAAAACTTTGAATTGAATTTTGGAAAAATTATTGATGTCTCATTGACATGAACAGAACCGCGGGCACAGTGTGTAACGTATTATTATGAGCTAATAATATAATCACCTATGTTTACTTTAGTAACTTATATTTACTGAACGTGTTTTCAATGTGAAACCAAAATTTTTTTGGCATAAAGCCAAAGGGCATAATATCTCCGATGGGATATTTCCAGAACATTGCATTTGTTTAAATTGTAGCTACAAGTTCAATATGTAAGGTCAGCGAGCATTTAAACGGTCACTAGCAAAAATATTGGGTTCTGTGCATAATTTTCACCTTTTTTAGGTTTTAACATTATTCGTCATTAACAGATGGAATTTAAGTATATTTTAAGTTCTCCTATTCTTTCTAAACAGGTACCACTTAGCTATCGAACTTTATCTTTGACAATATTATTCAAAAGACTCTATCAAGTGATTCCACCGCGGACTTCGGGAAAGCCGATGATTTCGTAATAACTTGTGTGTGATTTTAAACTTAAAGGTTTGAAGCATACTCGCCATATTCATTGTTTATCTTACAGAACCCTTTTGTATTATTATACTTCTAAGATATAAGTTCGCAAGTAAGAGTACTTAAAGTAAATATTGATTTAAATTTTACAAGCAATGAATTGTTTTCTATTGAAATCTATGAATTTGTTGAATTTGATTTTAACTTTTCAGTTGTATACACAGTGATTGCTTTAAATTTTAACGCCCTTATGAATTATTACTTTAATTAAAACACATCATCATCATCATCATCATCAGCTCATTAAACGTCCCCACCGAGGGGCACGAGCCTACCCGTATAGGGTGTACAGGCCTTAGTCGTCCACGCGGGCCTAGTGCGGATTGGACGACTTCACACACAACCTTCGAATCTCTTCGTAGGCGTGCATGAAGGTTTCCTCACGATGTTTCCTTCACGTAAGAGCGTCGGATAATACATATATTTCCGAAAATTCGAAAATACATTGGTACGTGTCGGGATTTGAACCTCAGCCCACCCGGTAGGAAGGCGATAGTCCACACCACTGAGCCACCGACGCTCTCATGTGTCATTAAAACACATAAAAATTATAAAATATTTTCACACCTCAACACAAATTGTTTACCATATTTAAATAGTACATCCGGTATTACACGTTATCATAAGACCAGTCTAGTTTCAATAAACTCATAGCTAGGAGACTAATTGGAGAAGATATAAAAAAATGATAGATCTGATACCTGGCTTAGTCATTGGCTTAATGTGTGGTGACCTATGTAAGAGGCGATACCAAAGGCGATAGACTGACGAGTGACGTGCACTTCAAGCAGAAAACTGACAGGAGTTAGTGAATGACAGAGCATTGTGGCGTGTTTTGTTGTCGAAGAACCATGTTAGTTTTGGGTCACTGCACCATCTAAAGTAGTAAGAATAGAAGCAGTATTAAACCAAGTTATTGGGTTCGGTTTCCATCATCTAATTCATCAAATCGTTGGTCAGCACACTGAATTCATGCATTCCGCTAGCCAAGGCCACTTTAGTATTATACTCATATTTCAACGTCGAAAGAAAGTGAGTTTTCATCATCATATCTATGTCTACATAATAAAACAAAATTTTACAAGAAATGGTAAAACCATTGAAGACCATCGAGATGTTTGAGGAGTCGAGTTGTTCGAATAAATATTATTCATAAGCCGTATCTACAAACATTTGTGAGCATATCTGTTTATATTAGTCTGGATTTTCTTTATTTTTTGTAGATATAAATTATGAAATAAGATGTTTTTTTTAATAATCAGCCCACTTTGTGAAGTGTCATAATTTTACACGCCATAAAACTGACTTCTCTATTAATCTATGAAACAATTAAGCATAGCAATAAAATGTATCGTAGAATGCAAGAATATGAAAAGCAATAGAAATTGAGCATAATTAACGCGCTCGTAGTAGGTAGTAAAGTGGGCAGTAAATGCGTATTTTCATCATTTTTATGGCAAGGGAGGAATACTTTCTACGATAATATTTATGTTACGGGCCTTGGAAACAATATTGGAACAATCTTCGCTTTTATAGCTTTCATCAGCTATATGGAAAGTGTAATTGATTGATGTGCAGCGTCACAGTGAAATACATTATTTGAATCTGCATTTATGTGGTATCACGTTATGTCTAATTTTATGATTTTTTACGGTGAGACATTACCGAAATATCTAGAATAAATAAATTTAAAAAAACTACGGCTTGAAATGAAATGGGTTTGCGCGAAAACTTAAGATTTTACCGCTTATTCAATACATCCAAAATATCTGGTACCAAAATGGGGTGATTGAGATTGAGTGTAGTATTTTTTAAGAGAAACCTTAGCAATCAATCAAATATCTAGCCTGGTGGTAAGTGGAAACGCCGTAAAACATTATTCAGATAAAGGCGCCACATTACAGCAAACAAAATGCGACGTAAAACTGTAAAACCTCATCATTACTATCAAGTGACCATCAGGTGACTAAAGCGTTAAGGTAACCTGAACGCCTGATGGTTCAGGCTATAACGGCATACTGCAGGGCACCCGCAGTTTTCCCGCAGATCATAGCTACGGGAAGATTGGGCCTTAACTAACCACGCGGGTCCGATGGGGGTTCGTACGTGTAAACGACTACGATTTTATGATGGAAGCCTGGGCCGAAGGTTTAACGTGCCCTCCAATACAAGACGCAGGCGAGCGTTCCATTCTTACGTGGTCAAAAATCCACGTATCCGCACAGCAATATTTTTTTTTATATAAAAACATAGTGTTCTTAAATGTCACATTGAAGTAATTTTTTAATTATATTTATTGATAGATACAGTCGAATTAATCATTTTAACTACCTTTAAGTTGCTGTTGAGAGCTTAGACACGCCTAGATTTCTTTTAAATAAAAATATTTTGATTTAATTTTAAATAATTTGCTTTCCCTGCATTTTACTCCATGAAACATTTAATTTAATTTATTGTTATAGCAGTAGGTGACAGGATTGTTCTGAAATTTTATCATCAAATCTTGATGTTATTGTAAAGATCTTTTGCTACTACATTAACAAAGTATTGATATTTATGTTCGCATTATGGTCGTAATCCTACGACAAAGGCTTTTGTTTCTTATAGAATATTTCGTTCAACGTATTTTGTTTTACATTGGGCGCTATTTTCTTGGTGGCCAAGTCAACATGATGTTTATGGTGAGAGTTTGGTTGTTTTGAGATGTAATTAAGTCACGTTTTGTTTACAATCGAAATTATTACTCGGTGAGATGTTTCATAGTATTATTTTGCTTTTTTAAACAAGCCTTATATTAAATTCGTTTGGGTAAATGTAAATCATATGCACGTTTTTAGATATTTTAATATGTTGGAATTTATTTAAGCTTAATAAATTTAAGAAAAATAATTGCAACTGTTGCCCTTATAAAAATATTCTCAATATACAAATTAAATTTGTTGTATTTTATATAACGGTATAAAAACATGCGCGAATAAATTACATGATATTATTTATGGAGTAGGTTTGAATATTATATAGTGTTGAGTATATAATATTCAAACCTACTATGCTTAGAAGGGCCTCTTTTTAGAGTTTTGTAGCCAAATGGCAAAAAACGAAATCCTTATAAATCCGTCATGTCTAACGGATAAAATGTTAATGAAAAATGTTATGTCATAAACAAACGGTTTGGCCATTTTTTGGTTGATATTTCTTCATGATTGGGAATGTAGTTAGCTTATTGATTATTTAAGTATGTTAAATAATATGACTGTCCCGTCAAATGAAAACATACAAAGTGCTCGTATTAAAAAAAGGAACGAAAATGTGACAAATCCCAGTTCCTCGTTATCGTACTACAAACCAATCTCAATTAAACATAAACATACACGAGTCTGGAGTTAACAAATCAGTGAAGTACGTACTAATCTCTTAGTGGGCGAGAAAGTCGTTAAATGGAGCTCAGAATTGCACATAACAAGTTAATATATTATAGCGCATCTTACGAGTACAGTTTTATGTGGAATCCAGAGAGTGTTCTGGTTATATGGTACTTTGTACTTTTGAGTGCTACGAAACGTTTTATAACTTCAGTCTAGATCTTTTCATTGCTTACGACCAATGAATTTGTCGACGTTGGGGAATCGGTAGTTGAATTCACTGGTAATATATTTATTTTTAATCAAATAGTGCAGCTATAGATAGTTTTAATTTTGAGTGCAAGTTTATTAAGGTATCCAAGTCGGCTGGATAGCAAAAAGCCAGGCTTACATTTTGACCACAATGTCTGAAGACAAAGTTATTACTTCTTAGATCAGTGCATCCTGTAAGAAGGTACCTATTTGGACACGTTTGGACATTTCGGGTAATTTTAGAGGTCTCTGATGCATACATATTTATAAAAATGGCTTGATGTTTTTTGTGTTACCTGCTTTTTGAGTTGAAAGTTTTATAAATCAGTAAGGTTTTCAAATTTGACCAACCGGATAACTGGGATGGCATAATTATATCATGAGGTTCTTTGAAGCTCGAGAACAAAGTATCGGGAGAGGCGCGTGGGACAGCCACTTACTAGAAGGTAAGATAACCTTAAGATCTTTGGATACATTACTAAGACGTGTGAACGTTATTAATTAAGGGGGGTATTGCCTGAAGACGATAATATTGTTGATGATTTCTAGTTTAGTACAAAGTGCTTTTTTACAATTTCGTCTGCTTGTTAATCTATTTTTCATGTAACTTAATACTAAGGTAAACAAGCGACTTTTAGTTGATATAAGATTCCGTCACTAAAATGCCAAGAAAGCCATATTTTTATGACCGAATATTAAAGGCATTGCACTCCGCCCAAATACTTCTGAAAAATAGAAGCTTGTTAAAACCAGCAGTCATAAAAACGCTTTTACAAAATTTCGCTTTACTGTAGCTTCTGTTGCTATTTTTATACTTAAGATATTAGTTTATGTTCTTTTTTTAAACAACTTAAACCATGTTAAATGTATATTATAAAAATATAATGGTTTATTGTTCATTTCGTCAGGTTTTATAAATTTCGGGAATTCTTGTACGAGTGTACTCTACTACGTCCTTTAAGTTTTCGCAATTCATCGATCATTATCGTCTTTGTACTATTGTCAATATGTCAACTGCTGAACGAATACCTCCACTGATGATTACCACGCGGACCGGTCCCTAGCAGTTAACATCCATCTGCTAACCGCCACCTTAACCGGGTCGGCCTACACATTTTTTTTTCCCGATACATGGACGCTATTCGAGAACCTTTCAATCCTATCGGCCAACGGTTTTACGCACTGTATGCCCTGCCCACTGTCACTTCAACTTCACTTGCTAATCCTTTGTGATTCGCAGACAATAAATGATAAGACATTTTACAATTAATTGCGTTAAAATTTAAGTAATTTACTATTTATTTGTCCCACTCAATGTATTGGAATCTGTTCAGTAACTTTAGTCACGGGCAGACATATATAAGTTCCCAATACTTTATATTTGTTTGAAAATAGTATGAAACGACATGTTTAACTAACTCACGTAAAATGTAGCTAAACATTGTAATGAGATTTTCGTAGCATTAGCCGTTTGTATGTTATCGCGTGAAGAATAATAGAAAGTCTTTTGATATTGCTCGTGCATCAATCGGATTCAAACAAGTATTTTTTATTATGTATGTATTGCGAGTTGATGCTAGTACAGTATATATGCTGCCTCTATTACTTTTCAGACTAGAATACACATATGTACTAAAATTCTAACCGTTATACGATAAAATAGCAGTAATTACCTAATATTTTCTCTGAAGCATGACCGCTATCATTTTAATTATACGACTACTTTGATCTATGCGTGTTACAGTCTAGACTGTGATTAACTCTGAATGGAAGACGGCAATCAAAGTTTATTGTCGATTTTAATTATAACATAGACACATTTGAATATTCAAAAAATATGTAACATAAATGAGTCCAACACCTTATTTACAACATTTGATAGCATCTGTAAACATACATTTACTTATTAAAAGAAAAACGACGGCTTTATGTACTTCTTTAATTAATATTTATTTTGTTACACTGACAAAGGGAAGTTAAATTTAATCATAAGAACAAAGTCAAATTAATGAGCTAAATAATCTAACAAAATGTGTAAGGTAATAATTATAAATATGTTAGTTTACTAAGTAATCTTTAAGAATTGCTTAGGACTTTATTAAATTTAATGGTGTCATCTTTTAAAATAAATTTGAAAGTGAAGATTTTAATTAAAACACTCACATAGCTCCTGGATCTCTTCTTAATATTTGTTAAAATGTGAAAAAGTTTTTGTAAAAAGCATTCACGTATTTCGCTTTGTAAAATAGCTCTATACCCAATAAAAAAATATTTACACTATATACAATATTTTGGTGTTTTGTTTCTGACAATTATAACGAATATAAAAGTTACATAGGTTATCTAAATTCTTCGTAATATATATTATTGTTCCTTTACACTATGTCCAATACTTTGACTTTCAACAGTACCTTATATAAATATACACTCCACAATAACATTGTTTACCATAAAAATAAATTATTCTGTAAAACAATGCAAGAACTATGTACGAAAAATTCTGATAACACGACAAACAGTGAGTCTATCAATTTTTCCAATGTGCATTGTTTTGGGAATGGGATTCGTTGTTCTTTCTACTTTCGTTATCTCACGCTTTTTTCTACGAATTCGCGAGTTCAGTAATAGTTGAGGTTATTCGTTGTGTACGGCACGTCACTTTCGTTCTAGTAAACATGGCAGCGGTGGCAACAGATGACAGGGCGCGGGCGGGCGAGCCTGCGCCTCACGGCTCCGTTCATCTCATCTCGCGGTCTGTACGAATGCTCTGCCAAAATGTGGCGATCTCAACCTTCAAACGTCGGCGGCGCCACTGAGCGTGGGCCCTGCCGACAAAGTTATACCCGAATTGCGAACGCTTTCACTCCAATCGGCAAAGCAGCCCTAGTGTGAGGGAGAAGGCGAACCTTGGTGTAGATCGATTGGCTGATGAAAAGGGGCGGGGGCCGAGCACGTGGTCGTGTCTGTTGTCACCGTGAGTAGCCGTATAGTTGAGGAGTTTATTGTTGAAAATGCGTTTTTCGTCCGAGTCGCTGACGCCCGAGCCCCTGACAAGTATTTAGCTTTCGCGACGTGCATCTATAGTTGGAAGTTCTAAAGCACACGTCGCTAACTTTAACGTATCGATATTGGCGTAAGTGCATGCAGCGGAAATAAACTTTAACGTAATAGTACTCGTACTTAGTAAGCAAAGTTTTCGTAGTAGTATTTTTTGAAGTTTTCTAAATATACAACGACTCAAAATTTAAATAAAGTAGTATTGATTTTTTTATTTATATTTAGAGTGTATCTCCAGCTTTTTAACATAGGTGTTGTTACGCTAAATTCTTTGAATAATTCCTTATAGATTCCTTAAATATTGTAAAATATTTAATAAACTTACCAGTTTGGGTGCTTGAGTCGAAGAACGTGCTAGTAGTTTCTACGGTCATTGTGCCGATTGTGCCGTCTAATATTTGTGTGGACGAGTCACGCCGGCCTCTGGCACGCATGCATGCGTCGTCACTTTGTGAACTCTGGCGTCTAAAATTTCGGCAGCGGATCATTTCCTCCGTAGTAGATTGGCGCCGAAAACCACGTGCAATTAGTATCTCCTCAGTTGTAGACTGTCTTCGAATCATTGTTCTCTCTGGTGGACGAGCACATGGACTAGGGTCGCGACTTGAACATGAACTCGACTCCGGACTGCGAGTCCGTCCCACTCTAGCGCAAGATGCCTGTCTTCTCAAGCGACCTCGACGTCGTGCCGCTGAAGGGCTCAACTCACCGCCACCAGCTCTATCCGGACTCAGTTGTGAGCGATCGCGTCTTGGGCGAGCTGCTGAATCAGGGCTCAAAGAATCTCTTCTAGCTCTGCCTTCATCATCAGGACCCAAAGATGGTCCCGAATCTCTTCGTCGTGGGCCAGGTGGACCTGTTGGATCATCAAATGCAGTGGCTTGGCGCTGCAGTCGTCCGAGCCTTCGTTCAGGGCTCGCAGCAGCACGAGAATCACGCCTGGCTC
The DNA here is from genome assembly GCA_019425675.1 of Leucinodes orbonalis. Lineage (NCBI taxonomy): Eukaryota > Metazoa > Arthropoda > Insecta > Lepidoptera > Crambidae > Leucinodes > Leucinodes orbonalis. The sequence continues at coordinate 199,364 of PQWD01002269.1, read as the reverse complement.
GGCCGCATTGTGTGGTAGAATCACGCCTGCTACCTAGATTTGGCGGTGTTCGTCCACTTGGTGATACTTGGACTTGCGTTGTCGATGTTGCTTGTGTTGATTGCGATGTCTGCACAGACTGTGATGCACTAGGCATGGTAGGCGAAGTAGGTGATGGAGTCACAGCTGACGTGATAATTGTTGGCATTGTCATTGGCTGGCATTCACCATCAGAGCGGCTTGGCTCGTGAATGGCCACAACAGTTACACATGGCAGCTGCGTTGATGGGCAAGGGTCTGATGACGCATCGACAAATGAGGGGGGAGCTGGCGTTGGCGGTGATGCGCGTCGTTTTCTGTGTGTTGCAACTATACGCGGAGGTTGTGCCACGGAATCTCGCCTGTGTCGATGGCCATCAACAGAATCTCTGCGCTCTTTGTTTTCATCACCGGAGCCACGTCTCTTAACACGACGTTCTCTACTTGAAGTTGGCATTATAGTGACTGAATCTTTTCGATCCCAGTAGTTTGGGAATTCAGCGCGAAAGTCTTGAGGCGCTGCTTTGGAATCTCTGCGCTTAGACGCCATAGATTTGATCCCAGAATCTGCTGAGGAGTCGCGCCTCCGCCTGGGTGGTGGCTCGTGNTGCCATATTTCTAGCCTTATCGGCCAAATTAATCATCCTATTATTAGCCTATTACGGTCCACTGCAGGGCATAGACATTCCTGCACTGCAAAGCTATCGGAAGCTCGAGCCGTAACCTACCACACGGGCTCAATGCGGATCGGTAAGTGTTAACGACTACCATCCCAAGATGGCAACCGGGACCGACGTTGTATGTAGTCCTATGGTAGGGGCTTTGAATAACAATTTTAATACAACAAACTGGGTTAGCTGGAGACGTTTGTTTACCCCGAACGATCTTTGCGTCAGACGAAACAGCTGACCGGCTTACTTTGTCAGCAAATGTTAATATTGCCTACTTTTACAAAGAGTGGTGAAAAGAGGTTACGTGTAACTTAGCATACTGCTTTTGTAGAGGCAACAGATAACACACTTACTATTTCATAAAAACTATCAAGTTTCCGACAATGTACCAGGGGGGGGGGCTCTACTTAATTTGGGAAGCTATGTCACGGCCGATGCGTTTAGCACGAGGTAGTAGTAAACGAGGTTCTGAACAATCGCCATCACGGACTGGTAAATGTGCAGGGTAGCGGTATTTAGTCTATGAACCTTTGAAGTCATCCTATTCAACCTATTGTAGTCCACTGCTGGACATAGGTCTCACCCATTTTGCGCCAGATATCCCGGTCCCCCGCTTTTCTCATCCAGCCTCCACCAGCGGCCTTTCGCAAGTCCATCGGGCCGGAGGGCGTCCTACGCTACGCTTGCTGACACGCGGTCTCCACTCTAGAACTCGTCTGCTCTAACGGCCATCGGTCATCGTTAAAGCGTAATTATTAAAGCAGAGCTTGCAAGTCAAACAACGATTACAATGTTCTTTCATCGAATGGGTGACCTATATGTTACCTAGGGACTGGAATTCTTTGGTTTGTACGGAATGAAAATGAAGCCGTTGGGCCTGGCAACTCAAAAGTATAGCAGTGGTTAACACCCACTTATCTTGATAGTCCATCAAATGGGGTAGACCTTTTTCAGCATTGAAATGCGATAGGTTGAAGAGAAGGGAATCTGGATGGTGGTCCGCTTAGCCCTGAAACCGCCTGGTGCGTTTCAGTCTAATCTATCCTTAGTAATGTTGTGTAAGATGGCCTATTTATTGTACTACGTTAAAGTTGGTTGATCTTTGATGTAATGACGACTATTTGTTTTATTCTTAGACTTAAAATAATTTACGTATATTTATCTATTTAGAAATAACATATAATGTGTAATGTTTATTTTGATTCAACTTGAATAAATGTCACTGGATTTCTCACAAAATGGAAACATCATAATTATTTTAAGTTATTCAGCAGATAGCTCAATGTAATCACTGAAAATATGAATTACACGAGAAATTAATACGATAATATTATTTAAATAAATACGAGCAGTATTATATAACGATTCTCGGTAGGTTAAATACAAAAACCATTTTTTTTTATTTCTTGCCTATAATTATAATTTGCATTAATGTTTTCCTTCATTTTCCATTATGTTGGATAACTAAAGCCTGTCGGTATTTCTACAGTCACAGTGATAGCGGTACTCAACCTGTCTTAACCTTACCTTTACTTTAGGTAGGTGGCAAGCAGCCGCTTTTTGTGGGACCCAATTAAAATGTATACGGATAACGGAATCAAGTATCGAGAGGTATCTCGTATAAATCAAAGTGATTTGTTTGTAAGCCGGCGAGGTCACGTCAGTGGTCCGGCATAAATTCGGAAGCAGAGAAAATTATTGGTCAATGAATTAGTGTGTCTAAACGTTTTTGTTATAGAAGAACGGGTTGAGCAAGAACTATCCAATAATTTATATGTTTTTTAATTATTGAAGACTAAAATTTATTCTCAAAGGTGGTTGTAAATATTATTAAAAAATCTAAGAAGTCACTAATAGATGATAGAATAAGGAAAGTTCAACAATGTATGGTGACAAGAGATTATAATTCACGCGGTTGCCTTTTTAACCGACTTCAAAAAAGGAGGTTCTCAGTTTGACTTGTTAGTATGTATGTATGTATGTTTTTTATGTTATGTTACAAAGTGGTTTAGGGACAAAATATTTACGGTTGTATACTATTGCAAGACTGTTCACTATCGTGAAGGAGACCCCTTGATGATTCGATTTTACCACACCGTTTTGTCTAGTTACTCCGATTTCAACACAGAATAAAAAACATGTATTCCCTCTTTGTCACTGGAAAATTGGACAGTAAAGTACTTGATTAATTGCTGCTTTAAATCGCCTGGACAAGTACGTAGTATACGTTTAGAGATCAATGATCGAATAAGTGAACGGTAGTAGTTGAAATAATCATTTTTGATAATACTCGCATATCGCTTTCTTATGATAAATAGAGTTGCAGCAGCGACCGACAGTACACAGTAACAGTACCCACCATTGCAGTTTGAACTTGTAGCACCAAATGGTATCCATTCACTTAACTGCCTGTATCTATACAATACAGTATAATATGGCGGGTGATATAGTCTAAATAAGGTTATCTTCTTTTATAAGTATTAGTATTTTAACTTAAACTAAACGGCTGCGGTAGATTTCTTAACGAAGATGTAAGGTGATACAACTGCATTAGTTGTTTAGTGAACTTAGCATCTTGATAACATTGGGGCTGCATGTTATTAGCTTAAGATATATAATATAATTTCATTCAGTTAGTTCAGACTTCATTTTACAGAAAAAAAAGCTTCCTAAAAGAAAATAGAGAATTTTTTTTTTCCAATTCTACTGACACAACATGTACAGAAAAAGAAAGAAATATATATAATTATATCGTGCTAAAGGAAAAAAAACTGAGAACGAAGACGAAGACAAATGAACACAATAGGCAATTCTGAACCAGTATCGAATAATACCAGTTGTTGCCAATAGAATAGTTTCTATATTAGGTGATCTATAATATAGATAATTAGATAAAATCTATCTATTTATACAAAGTTATCATTTTTAATATTCCAGATTTTATTATATTGCTAAGAGATATAAATTAATTTCTTGCCACAGACGGCATTTGTGGAATCAGCTACCTTCTGAATTGTTCCCTGAGCGATACGACCTGGCGAGTAAAATAAATTTGCTAAATTTTTCGTGACGCCTGCCCCACTTTCCTTGACCCTACGGAATTCTCAACCAGCTTCCACCAGCGATAACTTCGGTCGTTTATTTTTTACCTACTGAACCGGAATCATATAATCGTGCTCGGTCTGTATTCGATTTTGACAACACACGACACGAGTCGCAGCCGGAGCGGTCTGCCCACTCTCGCGCGTACATGCTACGTCCATTCCATATCACCTATAAAATTTCCAATCCGGACAATAAAAATTTTATATTATTGAAAATGTCCCTCTTCAAGTGTGACGTGTATAGTAACTTGAAGGATAAAAGAGAAAACAGCGTTGGTTTATGTTTAAGTTACTTCATAGTTCAGTGGAGTGCTTAATTAAAATACTATTTGCTGTTTTTGTTTCCTGAAAAAAAAATGTGCTATAAAATTGCGCTATAAATGTTTGTAGACTGTGCTTAAATTTTTATTTTATTAAAATATTGAAAAAGTTTGGTTCACAAATCGAATAGTTATTACTTTGTATTTATATACCAGCATCATTTACTTTTGATAAAAAATGTACATAGAGAGTGGCAACAATTTCTTCAAACTAAAACTGACGTCGCATTTGGTGTACACCAAGGGTTCCGGGTCGATCCCTACTTAGTACAAACATTTGTATGCATGAACATGTGTGCTTGTATGGGTCTGGCTGTTTTTACTGTTAATATGTTTGTATTTGCAAAAAAGTATACAGGTATGTTTGTCCGTTGTTTAGTACACTATAAAACGAGCTTAGTTGCTTAGTTTGGGATTAAGATGCGCCATCTGTGTGAATGTCAATGAAATCTTTTTTAAAATAAGTTTAACAAAAACATTATAGGATACATATTTTCTTCATCTTTTAGCTCATCAAGACGTAATAATTATATACCTAGATGTTAAAGCTGTAGTAGAAGATCAAAGTGAAAGACATAATACAGGTTTATCTGCTAATTTTGTTTATACAACTGATCCCATACTGTGATGTATCCCATAACAGTCACATCAGATCGGCCTAAACGGTCTAATGGGTGACAATATTGTATTTAGCTTATTAATTTATCTTATCTCTTACAGTTTACGTAATCCAGCATTTAACACACAAATTACATACAAGACATGTCTTACTTAATTTACAAATAGATGTTCTAAAATAAGTTCATACTTTAGACATAATAGAGTAATAAAAAATGATGTTAAAGTATGATTAATATATTTTGTTTCCCTTATGAATAAAATAAAACATGCAGTGGGTAATATAATATGCCGACGGAGCCAATTATATCATTTTGAAAATATAACTTGAACTGTGAACTGCCTCCGGGTCCAGTGTGTTTAGCGTTGTCTGTCAGTTTTTAGATTTTCCAAGGTTGAATAAAAATTTGCAGGCTGAACGTCTGATTATCTGAAAGTAAAGATGATTCTTTGCTTAGAAGGCACGTTAAGATATCGGCCTGGCTACTGTCGTTGGGTGGTAGTCGTTAATACCCACCAAGCATTAGGCTGGTGGGTGCGTTACGACCTATGCTGCTCATGGCCGTGCGATGTTAGGTCAGTCCCTGAAGTGGGACTTTAAAGGCTGAAGATAAAATAAAGAGACCTCTAACAATAGAAAACCCATTGTCAGAAGTCTTCCCCATACTATTACAGACAAAGGGTCATGCTACTATAATAATATGAATTGATTGTTAAGCTTAAACCAGCCAGCACTTAACTTTCTCCAAAAAAACAGAAATTAAGATGTTTAACAATTTACAAAAGTTCTTGGCTACAGGAAGTTATTACAGACATCAGCGCCCTTCTCCGAGAGATAGAAATATAAAGTATTATTATCCAGTTAGTAAGTCCTAAAAGTCACTAAAGTCTACCAAAACAAAAAAAAAAATAGAAAGATATTAGTAATACACAAACTATACTTTGACTCTCATATTTATTTTTTTGCGTCGATAACCAATTACTATTTAATGATGTGTTTGCTTAGGCTTACTTTTAAATAAGAAGACATTCCGATTAAAGTATTATAATAAGTGAAGATTACCTAAGACTGAAAAAAGCATCTGTAATTTTCCATGTCGTTACCTTTTATGATTTACCAACACCTTTCAATATCAGACTCTATTACTTTCAAATAAAGGTTTAGAATAAGACATAATACAATACCCTCGTTACTGAGGTATGCGCCTGCGTACCCGCTTGCCGTGCACCGAAATGCAATAATTGGGGGAAAAACCAGCTGAAATATTGTGTAATTATATTTGAGCGTTAGCAACTGACAGTTTATTCGGCGACAAAAAGTTATATGGTGTAAAGATCGACAGCAGTCTGGCGTCGGCTTTTTAGTTTTTCAAGGCACGGCTCTCGAATTCCCAAATCGTTAAGTTTCGTGTTTTTAATTGCACTTGATTCAATTTGTTTTTTAGAGTACGGGCCATAAAAACGATCAGCTCTAGTTTATTGGTTTGCTTGGACTGTATTATCAAAACTAGTGCTTTGGTTTGTTTGTGGGTTTGAATGAAACTCATAAATAGGTCTTGTTGCAATTGTACGTACTCATAATTATGTTACCTTTGAACTTAAACGACTGCATTAGTAACTTCAGTAACATACTATTGTGCTTGATAATGTATCGTCTAGTCAGTGATATAATAAACCACAGCCTCAGCCCTGTGTTTCGGTAACTACAGAGCTAGTGGAGTTACTGGGCATAAGGGACTAAACATCTGTTGTCTGTGATGATGGACGCACGACATCACGGACGTAAAATAATTTCTGTCTACTATCGTTGGTTGGACTTTAAGTTTAACACTGCTGAGGTGGGCAGGCGTGTACCATTACATTACGTCTGGTCGCCTTCGTCTCTAAGTAATTTAATTAATAGATAAGAATCATATTTGCAGTATATAAGGAAGATATTTGAATAGATCACTTTAAATTTATTTGCATTCTGTATTTTAAGTGCAAATTAAATTTCAGATGTACGAGTAAATAACATCTGATTTAGGATTTATACTATACTCGCGTGCAAGTAAATCGACTCAAGCCTCAAGTGCGCATAAAAAGTGATATAACTAAAAAATGACTTATTTTACCTCTATATAATGTTTTACATAATTAAAGCCTAGTAATAGGCTTTCAAATGTAGCATAATATCAGTAATTTAAATAAACACTTGTACTTAGAATGCAACTGAACGTAACCTCCCGTAAACTGCTCTGCGCTCTATTCACAACTTGCGCGACACAACCCCTATAAAACCCCTGTAATCGTTTTTTCTTTTATCAGTCGCTCATTAGACGTTGACCTGAACACATCTCTGCAAATTAAAGCTGTCATTTGAAGAAAATTATGGATACAACACCTGAAGAAGCCGCTCAAGTCGTTGCCCTGTTGCAAGAAGGGTTGAACCAGCGAGAAGTCGCTCGTCGTTTGAATATGAGTCAGTCCGCTGTCTCGAAGTATAACAGAAGTTTCAGAGACTGGTGCCTTCACTCGGAGGCCTAATACCACCCGGTGCACCTCGGAGCGTGACGACCTGGTTTTGGTCTCGACTTCTCTCCGAAATCGACACCTTACCGCGTAATGTGCAGCAGGAGCTACGTCAAGTTCGCGGGTGACTGTCAGTCAGTGGACAGTTAGAAGAAGGTTGAAGAAGCTAACCTTACTCCGAAAAGACCCGCTACAGCCCGAAGTTGACCACAGCTCATCGTCAAGCACGCCTTCACTTTGCTCGAGATCATTTGATTGGAGCATTAGAGCAATGGCAGTCAGTCCCGTTTACAGATGAGACGAGGATGTGTCTCCTGGCAGCGACAGGAGAGGTCGGTATACCGTCGTCCCGGTGAACGGTTTTCACAGTGCTGCTTTGTGGAAACCGTTGCATATGGTGGCGGATCTTGCATGATGTGGGCTGGAATTTCCTTAGAAGGCAAAACGGACCTTGTTTTCGTTCCTGGGGGAGGCCGGGGAGGAGGTCTGACCAGTGATCGTTACATTGAAAATGTTCTACTGGATCAAGTTGTCCCTTATCAAGGCTTTATTGGGGAAAATTTCATCTTGATGCATGACAATGCCCGATGTCACACTGCTCGGGCCACACGTGATTTCCTGAACGAAGTTGGAATTCACACTATGCATTGGCCAGCGCTCAGCCCCGATTTAAATCCATTGAGCACATATGGGACGAGCTCAAAAGGAAAGTTAGAGCGAGGAATCCAGCTCCGACAAACATCAATGAGCTCAAGACTGCGTTGGTAGAAGAGTGGGGTCGAATACCACAATCATCCATTAAAAAGTTGATAAGGTCGATGAAGAATCGCATGAGAGCAGTGATCAGAGCTAGAGGAGGGAATACCAAATATTGACACGAATAATTTTTTTATCTTACGCACATTTTGTTTCATTTAAACACAATAACCCCATACTGTGAAATTGTATGAATTTTCAACATTTTTTACATTATCATTAGCATTAACCTTTTTTACTAAACTACTGAATCGATTTTCATGCAACTTACACCATTTAAGCTCAATTACTAGGCTTTAATTATGTAAAACATTATATAGAGGTATAATAAGGCATTTTTTAGTTATATCACTTGTTATGCGTACTTGAGCTTGAGTCGATTTACTTGCACGCGAGTGTATTTATCTTTATAAAAAACACCGCATTCACCGATAAAACTGCGAACGTGGGAGTGTTATCACCATTATAAAGTAAGAGAATGTCGAACGTAATCTTCAATAAAATTGTGCCTAAAAACTCAATTGGCATGGATGGAAATAATTGATTTGCAACAAAGAGTCGACGCTGCGCAGTGGAAGGGCAAGATAATTATCTGTGCGCGTCGGATTGCCGGTGGCATTAATTTTTAGGGTTCAATAGGAAAGTCGCCATAATCCGTGTAGCTTCGTTGTTGTTTGCCAAATAAAGTTTCTAGTTACACTGGACCTTTATAAGCCTTCGTAATTACTTTGCTTTTTCATGTACTGAACTCAGAATAGAGGTTGTATGAAAGTTCACATCTAAAATCGTTACAACAATATTTTTTATTCATAATAAAATTAATTTCACAAATATGAGTAACATTCACAAAGTTAAAAAAATTGAAAAGTAAAAGATTACTGCCAAGTATTATGTTGTCTTCTATTATTAGTAGTAGGTAGGTATGTTATTTTTCTTTTATAGTATGATTATTTGCTTCATAACAGGGTAGATAAAACGAAATTCGTTATTATCGTGAAATCCTTCTTAATTCAAACCAATGTGTTTCATTAAAACACATTGATTTGCATTTAGAAGGGTTTCAGTCATCAAAAAGCTTTTATAAGTAAGGTAAATTAATTTAGGTCTGATAAAGGCACTTGTAATGTCCAATGCAGCTATCGATTCGGATTATTCGTCAAACCGTGAAAAAAACTTATTTTAAATTATACGATGTGCAAAGGAAAAAATAAATTTATCAATCGTCTCTTCAGAGAAATTCCCTTCCATAATTCTTCTGATTTAAGCTCAGTAATAATCAGAGTCTAAGTGTCTAACATGATCGTAGTGCATTCACTAAACTCTAATTGCTTGTGCGTTCGCATTAGATCAGCGTAATAGGCTTATTTTGTTCCCCTTTAGCGTTGAGGAAATACGAAACTCATTCATCAGACATAGCACGTGGGCTGGGCATGTATATCTCAAAATCAACGGCCGATGGTGCAGACCAGTTAGGAACGGAAACCACGTTTTAGAAAACGTAGCATAACATGCTCTCCGACCTGCTGGATTGACGACTTGGAAGGACAGGTCGCATAAGCAAAGCACTGAGATGTCAGTAGTGGATTGCGATAGGTCGAAAATAAAAAAGTACTGAGATCTACGGGTTTAGTGTAGACTAATTGAATACTTCAATTAAATTTGAAATTGATGAAGCGTCTGAAAACCCTTATCCGTTGTTAAGTACTCATAATACAGGCTCTACGCTTAACTTGGGGCTAGATAGCGCTGTGTGAATGTCAGTGGATATTTAGTTATATAGTTTGATTTAGTAATAAATTGACGATTTATTTATTATTTTTAATTAAAAGCTGGTGCCAACAACGAAGCATCAAACCAAAATGAACCATCAAAGTAAATTCATCCAGTTCAAAATACTGAGGTATCAAATAAACGTAAAAAATGGAATTCGATGAAACAAGTCAAACGGAACCCTAATTATTAAAAACCTATCATAATTGACCAGGTTTTTTAATCCACCAGCTTAATTTTCGCGACCGTTCGACGTCGATGTGTCAACCCTGATGTGCCGTGACGTGCGGCCTATCGCTTTGAAGCGCCAGCGGCGCGGAACAAAGTGGATAAGTTCGATTTTAAATTTCATTTGTTTTTCGAATGCGAAATAAAGGTTTAGCATTTAATGGAACTGAATTAAGCCTTAAGGGACAAGTTGAATACTGCGTTGCTATTTTGAATATTTTTATATTTTCATACCGAAAGTGCGAGGTGATAGATCGTATCATACTCTTAATATGGCAAACCAAGTGTCTTTCCTAATAAAGTATCACTTACAAAAAAAAGTCAATCATCATCATCCCTATCCAGCATCATTAAATGTTCCCACCGAGGGGCACGAGGGTGTAAAGACCTTAGTCGTCCACGCGAGCCCAGTGCGGATTGTATGACTTCACGCACAACCTTTGAATTTCTTCGCAGGCGTGTGCAGGTTTCCTAATGATGTTTTCCTTCACCAAAAGATCGTCGGATAACGTACATATAATTTGAAAATATATTGGTACGTGGCAGGACTTGAACCTGCGCCCTCCATCGAAAGGCGACAGTCCACACCATTAGGCCGGCGCTCTTAAAAGTCAATATTCATTTATTTTCATGAATTCAGGAAAAAACATCAGTACTTTAATATTTATCTAGACTCTAGTGCTTGCGTAACTACCAATAAATGTTATCTCGGCAAAAGCAACGTTAAAAACATGTTACACATTTTATATTATTTTGTAAGAGTCTCCTGCACCTAAAATGATTGTTAAAGTAATATCACCACGTAATCTTGCATTTGCGGCTCAATAGTCCCTGATATCATGCAACCGGTTTATCCAGACCTCTTTAGCCACCTTTGTCTTTCTAAAAGATACACGATCAAGGTGTCTACTATGAAAATAATAGGTCAGGTAATATTGGTTATGTCAATATACCCACGCGTGTCCTTTATTGGTTGGAATTGCCCCTAACCGTTATCAATGAGACGTTTGTTGTTTTGAATTTACGAGGTGGTTCCTTAGTAATATGTATCTCCCATTGCAGGTAACGAAACCATAGTATCAAATGAGCTGTTTAATACTATGGTTTTGTCATTTGTTAATGAAGTTAGACTTATGCTTTTTTATAGAAACCTTAAAGGGATCATGAACCTAATACATAAACATAATATAGAGAATTTACTACATTCAATACCTACACAGTCCTGATATTTCATTGTTTTAATATTAAAACCTTAGATGTTATTTGTAAGACTTGGAAGCAGCCCCGAATATTTCATTTTTATTCAAATATTGTTTGCCTGTTTTATAAAGATGTGTTAGTTTACGTTAAACACATTTTTATAGTACAGATGAACATAACCCAATAATTATAATGAATAAACGTTTCCTCATAAATTAAACACCACAGAATAAAATTAATATATTTTAATTTTATTTATAAAAAGGCGCCTTTTCCCAAAACTTTTCGTTCCTCATCACGATAAACCAGTTAATCATCAACGCGCGGCTAATTGAAAATTTAATGTATTTTATAACACTGTTATTTCAAATTTGTTTTAAACAGATGCCCGAGCAAACTCATGCCGTGGGGAGACTCGCAAAAATAAGAAAATTGGACGGGAATTTCATATTCGAGGGATTCTCATTTTTGTAAAAACAAACCTTATGATGAAATTATCATGCCGCTTTCATTAAAGCAGCAAGTAACGGGAAATTCTAATACGGTTCAGATATAGACAAAATACAGGCGTTAAATGTATCTGAAGGTCTGCTTAGTCTTTTTTTGTTATTTATTGGAGTATGTCTTCTTTAACTAAGGGTCAACTTGGATAAAGTCTATTCATAAATATATGAGTCCATTCAATTCAATTGGTATAGCTGTGTTCAGGATTGATGTATGGGGTGATTTTTTTAAAATGCAACTAAGTTGTTTACTAGTACTGTTCTGATTTCATATGGAGAGAATGAAAAAGTTGCATCGGAACGATATCGACGACGCATTTGCATTTGTGTCATCTTCTCTTACGGTTTTGGCTTCTTAAAATTAATAAAAACATATGCTGTTTCTTCATAATAAGATACGATCTGATCAAGACTATAAAAACTAAATCCTTATAATATACTTCATTTTTTTTCGTAAAATAGAAAAGTAAAAAAGTAGCGTTCACAGTAGTAAAAAGGTACGTAGTTAAAAAAATAATGATGGGATTTCATTGATATAAAATCCGATCACTCGTTTTTTAAATCGTTACTCTTTTTTAGCATGACAACATAATATTATCATACTTAACAATCTAAAATCCTGTTAAATCTGGTAGTGTAATTTGATATAATTGCGTAAGCGATGAAATTTGAATATTCGCAACATACATTTCATTCAAAGATAGAAAAGTACAAGCAATCACGGGCAGCACTCCCGAATTGAGCTCGCCTCGTAGATAATTCAGGCTATTTTCGTCGTTTCTGCCAGGTACAGTTCAGCATCGAAATAATTACTCGTGGGAAACATACAAAGCCGAGCTGCGGATTAAAATCACGAGCCTGGAAATTAGAGCTTTGTGAATCGAAGCTAACGTAATTAGGTGTTGAACATTTCGTTCCGTGAAAGATGCATGTGTCTGTAGTGCAGTGTATACTTTTAGTTGTGATATTACTAAAAAATAATTTCGTGTTTGTTCCTTGAAATAAATTAAGTATTGTTTGGTCACAGAATACATACGTTTAATAGGTTTTTATTTAAATTCTGATTTTTGGGTAATGGGTTGACTATCTGCATATATCATTACTATTATGTGAGTTTTGGGGGCTATTCAGGACGACCTAGAAGATCTTTTGTGACTCGCTCCCCTTTAAGAGTCCGTCTAAAATTGGGGCACTTTTCTGGAAATTCAGCCCTGCCCAACCTTATAGATGTATTATCATTTGAGAATAAATGACAGTTGCCCAAGCGGATATTTTTCTTCCGTTGTAGAGGACCACAATTACAGAGTAGGTCCATCGGTGTCTTTTTTCTTCTTTAAGTGTTCGAATCACTTAGCTTCATTTTGTGAAAATGATTTTTCAGCTTACAGTATCCAATCATTGCCCTTACATGAACCCTGACATTGGGTTTACTGAGCTGAAGGATTTCAGAGGTTCGCTTCTTTATTCTCATTAAAATCACATAATAATAATTATGTGATTTAAATGCTTTATAAATTAAAGTTTGCGTTGTCCCTAAAATGGTCGCCTAAATAAATATGATTATAATAATAACACCTTTTAATTAGGTGAATGCACGTATACTTTCAAAGGATCCGCTTTGTAAGGTTTAAGGTAGTGAGGCAATGTTTGTGCAATTTAGTATGTTTATTATTCTCTTGGATTGTTTGCGCGAAACATGCGAATGGGGATGTAAAGTACATTAGTGTACGCCGAATCAAAGATCGGGTGTGTGGTTGGAGACGAGCGTTGCTAAGCGGATTTAGCGGTGCTTTGTACCTGTATTTCTTGTGTAATACTTAAATATGGTGTATTTCTGATATCGTGAAAAACTCGCACGGAGTAAAATTTTATTATTCTATATACATAGATATTCATTATCTTGAAACATAACTATAGCATAACACAAATATAATAGACCCGCTAGCTAAAAAATTTTAATACCAATAAAATGATGCTATGAAGCTTGAGGAATAGTGAGTCTTAGATGATGAGTTGTTTACACACTTATATTTTACATTTATAATTCTTGATAATATATAACAGAGAACCATCACATACTCGCACATACATTTGAATCGTTGGAGAAGCTAGTTTTCAACATTAGATATAGACTTCAGTACCTGAGAAGTAAGACGAAATAAAAAATAATATTCGATTAGATATGTCTAATATAAAAGGTTTTTTTAAACATTAAGCTAGCTGAATGCATTTAAAAAGCTTATAAATCGCTTCTTATTGAACCACTACCTTATGTTGGTGTTATTACATAAGCTGAGTGCATGGAGCTCATCCCTCTCTAGATTCATCAAATTGTTTACACTTTACACTTGCCATGGATATTTTGTTTACTAATTGCCCTTTGTTACTGTTACAACAAATATTCTCAGATAGCGCGCCGGGTTGGTTGGACACACAATTAGATTTAATCACTTTAGGATTCGCAAGGAATTATACAAATACATTGAATGTAATGGAAGGCAAATGGTGCAGGAATTACACGCATAAAAATACGTCAATCTTTTAAAATTGTAAATATTTATTTACGGAATTAAAGTAACTTTTTTGTTATTCAAAGTAATTTTGCTATGATGTCCAAAATATTGATTTAAAATTATTTTTTTAAGGTTTTATTTTCGACTTATAAATCTATTGACATAATATTTTAAACATAATTATAAAAATTTTCTTTACTAGAGTCTACTAAAGTAATAAAAAAATAAAGAATGCTATTTATATTTTTTACACCATCAAAGTCTATCAGATACATGCTCGTCACGGTCATCGTCAATTCATATCACAAACCAGGTGAACAAGAAACAAAAAAGGCTGCTATTAAATTACCACGGCGTGTACCACCAACAAACAATTCAACATTACAACGAACATCAATCACAACAATTAAGCGACCGCAGCGCCGCCCACCACCTCTTCTAAACAGATCACGACACTAAAACCAAGTGACGTACATAAGCGCAAAAAATCGCCTCGATTGAAAACGACCGCTTTCAATAATCCATTAAACTGTACTGCCAGTTCTGACGGATGATGCGCCGTGTGACTGATGACCTGCGATTGTAAAACTGTGACAGAAGCTGAATGATCGTCGTACAGGGTGTTTTATGGACGCTGTGTTAATTAATACATGCGTGATACCATTATATACCTATATACATGGATGTTTAAATAAATACGGATAGATTGTTATTAATATTTGAAATGTGTCCCCGAAGCGACCACTGCTCTCTATCATAGATAAAATAAATATACTAAACGCCGTTTTGACAAAAAAAAATCATATTTGCAAATTGTGCATTTACCTAAGAAAAGTAATTCCTATGGTTTTTCCTTTCGTTTTCGCACCATTTTATAACATATTTTTAAGTCAAGCTCTGATGAAAGATGCGAGTTAAACGTCTTTACATTTGTTGCTTGAAACACATAAACTGGCAAAATTTTGAAACACTCCGTCCGTATTCTTTTATACGTCCATACCACAGATTTCCCAATACAGGAGATGGGCAAGCCGCGTTTAAAGTGCGACAAATGTAAGCTCAACGAGCATACACTGGCTACCAGTTTACACTCTGTGTGACGAGTCAAGACGCACGAATATTAGAAAAAAATACCGTATTTTTCCAAAATGCCATCCTGTGCAATTGTAACATGCCATCATCGCAATAAATCAGTAAATTTACCAAGAAATATAATATATTTTCACAGGTAAGAACCGAAAAGAAATTGCGACACTGGGACTGCCTATAAACTTGGCGGCTTGTCCAGTCTAATGTATATTCTGATGTCTGTGGTCCATACCTATATATAACTCACACAGTAGGCTCACCCACCTAGGCTCTTACTTTGCCAGCTTATAGTAGAGGAACTAAACAACAAAACAATAATAATAATATATGTACACCCGAGTAATGGGTGTCTCCATATTGACATTACATTTTCTAGATGTAAGTAACTACAATTTACAATTTCAATAAAACGATTTTACTCATAAAAACCGAATTCGAAACAGTTGGTGTAATAGCGAACTTCTGATACTTAATATAAAGGTCGTTGAATAATATTAAATCGATTCTTAAAAAATAAAGAAATCTATTTAGGAATGTATTTATTTTTGAAGTTACAAAGAGATGAAACTTTTTCCTTCAGCATAAATCAAGAGCCAATACCATTATTTGAGAAGCACTAGTTTTTTTTTTATTTAGGTTAGTTACTAGTCGAAGCAGTTAATTGATTGGTGGTAAAACGAATGGAATCTGCAACGACGATGACGTGCTAAATAAATACTTAAATTTGCATCCGGGTTTTTTCTAAAAACGCTAACTAAGTAACTAGCATACATATTAGGGACGCCGCAAAAAAGTACAATGTTCGATTTGAAACGGGCGTATTCCAAATTCCATTATACGGCAACGTGCGTGTTTTGACAAGTGACGTGTGTCGTTTGACGGATGACCTCCGCAGATTATTAATGTGCTTTTGGGATGAATTCTATTGCAACGGTGGAAATAGAAGGCATAAAAAGCATTAAGTAAAATACATTTATCGTCAACAAGTTCTTTTTCGCATCATAGATAAACAATAAACTGACATGCACAATCACGAAGAAACGTCAACCAAAATATGTCAGAGCCGCACTACACGTACGTGTAGTTATACCCACAGACATCCGAATATACAATTGACTGGACAAGCCGCCAAGTTTATAGGCAGTCCCAGTGTCGCAATTTCTTTTCGGTTCTTACCTGTGAAAGTTATTAATTTCTTGGTAAATTTACTGATTCATTGCGATGATGGATGTTACAATTGCACAGGATGGCATTTGGGAAAAACGGTAATTTCTTCTAATATTCATGCGTCTTGACTCGTCTCACAGAGCGTAAACTGGCAGCCAGTGTATGCTCGTTGAGCTTACATTTGTCGCACTTAAAAACGCGGCTTGCCCCATCTCCTGTATTGGGAAATCTGTGGTTATACCTATATCACAAAATTATTAATTTCAATTTCGACCTTAACGCTTCAACGAAAGGGTACATAATCAAAAAAGCACGAACTCACAACTATATTATGACAAGTGAAATTGATGAAAATTCTGACTTTCTGAGCTTTGGCACGGAGACTTTTTGAGAGAGATTGTGCATCTAGTCAATGATGTAAACAGTATAGATTCATGATATGCTCACAAAACAATCGAAAAAAGTGTTCCGAATGCAGTGACAGAACACATACACATATTTCGAATGAGCGTACATTTACCTAAACAAAAGAGTACAAACTGTACTCTCCTCATCGGTTCGTTTTTGAGGCACGTATGGCGTATCTACCTTTTTATATACAGAATATCATTGCATCTAGTTAGTTTATTGTTTATCTAAGTATCATATTCTGTTACGAGTACCTAATTCAGTTCACAATATTTGAATTTTCATTTTAAAGAATTAGTTATATTAATAAACTTTTCTCTGGCACGTTATTTTTATTAATCAACAGCCATTTCATTCACCTGATGGTAAGTGATACGCCTGGCCTCAGGTCAGATACAGAGTTGAAGGAAAACAGAGGCATTTATTTTAAATGAACCGCTACCTGTGATTTCATTTAGGTCTCTTATTACCCGGTAGCTACAGGTTATACCGAAATAGAAGTGTAAACACTCCTATTTTAAGAAATGTCTGGCAATGCGGTGGCAATTAAAAACTGCTGAACACCGAATTAAATATCTATTTAATAAAACCATATAAAGTAATATTCAGTGATTCTTCAATTAATTAAAGATAGCTTTAAAATTAAAGCACTTATCCATAAACACATTTTTTGTTGCAACACAAAGCAACAAAGTGTACGCAATGAATAACCTGTAAAGTACCTTGTGTGACCATGCTTTATTAGCTGTCAAAATTGAGGCTTTACAATTTTATCTTAATTAAAGGTATATGTTATTTTATTCAAAATAAATTTACATATCAGGACTAAGAGTGATTAATTTTGTTCCAAATGTTAATCTGAATAGTCAGTCACTAGATAGATGCATAAAATATGGGATTTTGTGCTATTGTAATGTACGTAAAACGACAACAATGTATCAAGTATAGTGTTACACAATGGTTACACACGATTCTAACCTTTGACATCTACTTGGGAATAAACTGTTGTTGCCACGTCAGTATCAGGTTTATTGCAGTAATCATGCGACAGCGGATGATCTAAAGCAGAATTTCTGCCAGTTAAAAGTTCAAAATATCTTTTATAATAAAAATGATCGCATTAAATAAATACAGAATTACAATTTATGATGTCAATACATCGCTTTTGTGTGATTTTGCTTGACAAAAGGCTCTCATCAATGAGTGGTTTCGAGCTGACGCTTTACTATAGTAAGTTACCAGCTTGGTTAACAAAAGTAAGCGTCATGTAGTCAAGCTACATGTGAATGAAAAATCATAATAAGTATGTTGTTGGACAACCATAACGGTCCCAGTACAAATACATTTACGTAAACACCATTGTGTCTTCGAGTTCACTGTCACTATGCAGTAATTTCTTAAATTATATTTGATTACAAACTGCTAACATTAAGATTTTAAAACGAAATTATGTCTTAGTTTACCATGACATGAACCAATACAGTTTCAACTTTACAACATTGCACTTCTTGCTTTGTTTTAATTTATTACGACGTCGATACCGATACAGACTTAAAAGTTTCCAAACGACACTATGCTCACAAAGTTTTTAATAACAACCGACACTAGGGAACAAGTTAAGAAATATTCATGTATACTTTGAAATTTTCTTCAGCTACGTCTCAGACAATATTCCTCGGTAAGTGTAGAGAAAAGAGCATCCGCGATATCAAAAATAATCTTATTTTATGGTAAAGCGTCTTCCGCAGGTGTTTACATAGTAGGGTATGAGCGAGTTTTAAGTCGTAAAGTGTATGAAGCACATAATGTGGGTATAACTTCAATAGACTTTTAAGTCAAGACATCAATGCAAATGAAGGTTTTTTTATTTGCAATATAAATGAAGCAGACAGACTGGACTAGAGCGGCGGATCACAGTCTGTAACCCTTTTATGTATAAGTCATTCAATTTGTTGAGTTTTTACTCCAACAATGTTCTATGGCTGGATTTGCAATGGTGACATATCGAATGGTAACATACGGTTTCATATTATTTCCCATTTACATTTATATAATTTACTATACAATTATTAATACTTAGTCCGTAGATACTTTTGTTCTACAACTACAGCCACAAGCATCCCAATAATTGATTAAAACTAATCGCCGCTTTAATGAATTCCAACAAGTAATACGAACGATAAACGCGATGTCTGGACCAAAAGTGGTCCATCCCAGCCCATGTAAGCGATAGCATTGCTTAGGTGCGCGCGCGCATTTAACATACAATACACGATGGGCGTTCCGTGTGGCATTGGCTTCAGGATTCATGTCCAGTGATGATCAAGCGATGGTAAAGCTAGTTTTTACATTTATATTAAAAGGCCCAAAAGCGTGTATTGTTCTTTTCAAGTAACGATACACGTACGCCAATGTTATATACCTACATTGGCATAAGTGCAGGGTTCTAATATAAATTGCTTATAATTTATCGATTCCACTTCTCATTTAAGCTTTTGACATGGCACGTTTTAGGTTAAATATCGTTATTTTTCAAATGCACATTTTATTTTGTTATAAACTATTTTCCAGCCGTCTCGAAAAGAAATTCAGTGAAAAGTTGGACACTCCATGCAGTACAACACAGTCCTAGAATACTACACTTCGCCGACGGATGCGCTCGGTCTGTAGTTTTTGTGGCGAGTGACCTTTTCATAACGAGTTCGGAATTTTAGATGAATCATTAGCAAGTCGAAAAAAAACGAGAAATGGGTCATCACTTGAGTGTATGTAAATAAGCCATTGGGTTACTCTACTAGGACCCAGATAAATAAAATCGGGGAAAGGGTCCTTGTATTCTTGCGTGTCTCTGTTGAACTTTTGTGAACGACCTTTTTTATTTTCTAGTATTTGCGTAAATAGTTTATATCATGTATGTATTTTATGGATTTATGCTCGTTCTCCCAAGTTCCAGGGTACAATATTATGAAATTTTGGGTTAATTCATGGGCACCTGATATATTTATTGAAAAAAGATGTTATGAGAAACTTTTGGAAGGGAGACAATTAGCACTGTTTGTGTACGAAAAACACTTTGAAACTTTGAAACTCTAATTCATCTTTCACTTATTTCTTTTTTTTTGGGTAAGAATTGGTGCATTCGCTTTTGCACATTGCGCGAGACTCTGCAAATTTGGGCGTAGTCCATGTGTTTCTGGATCTCCCCATTACTCCGATGGTAATGTGATTGATCGACATAGACGAGTCAATAGGCATGATTCCCCTCTAAAAAAGGGCAAAAGATGGCAAATGGTCAGCGTTTTTAGTGAGATAATTTTGCCACCTACTTACTCGGTACACATTTATATTATACTCTTATATTTAAATGTTTACACACAGACGGAAAGATGGTATGCATTTCTGCTGGCGTACTTCACACAAGTGATTTATCTTTTGATTATTTCGCTTCTGAATGCACCGGCGCCGTTAACGGCACGCATTAAACTGGCATCAGTATCACACTGCAATGGTGTCGTGTAAACCTGGGTTGTTAGCATTACTTGTTGCCTAACTATAGTCTCTTTAAGACCGCCTTTTAAAGGCAACTATCAAGTGCGTACGATAAAATTTATAGCTCGGCCGTGCGTGTATTAAGGATATAGCATTATAGAACTGTTGTATACTAGTTAGCATTGTCGTCTGCAGTCTTGGGAGGAACCTGAACAATATTTTTAACAATAATACATATTCCCTACTTAGTTTAGTCTGTGGTGGTCTCTTTAGGGTACCTACTGTGACCTTTGACGCATTTCAATCAAATCTATACTAATATTATAAAGCTGAAGAGTTTGTTTGTTTGAACGCGCTAATCTCAAGAACTACTGGTCCGATTTGAAAAATTCTTTCAGTGTTAGATAGCTCATTAATCGAGCAAGGCTATAGATTATATATCATCACGCTACAAGCAATAGAAGCGGAGCAGCAATGAATAATGTTTCAAAATCCGGGGGGAAAATGTCTTACTTGGAGATTCCGCTGCGTACGCTGCGTAAACGGTTAAAGTTTCGCAAAAGTCATGTATTAAAGTATTGTTACCCTTTTAAAGGTCTACAAAAAAGTCCGCGACAGCATATGTCTATCTTTTAAGGTTAGCTCCCTATAACATATTTTTTGCTAAAATTTTTTTCTAAAATAATGCATCATTTTTTGCGAAGCTAATTTCATAATATGATATCAATTCTTATCCAAATAAATACTTATTTTATCACAAGTATTTCATTTTAAACAAATTGCCCTTACATCATTCAATTTAAATGAATATCTTATGAATATTCGCATTNTAATAATAATATGTACACCCGAGTAATGGGTGTCTCCATATTGACATTACATTTTCTAGATGTAAGTAACTACAATTTACAATTTCAATAAATCGATTTTACTCATAAAAACCGAATTCGAAACAGTTGGTGTAATAGCGAACTTCTGATACTTAATATAAAAGTCGTTGAATAATATTAAATCGATTCTTAAAAAATAAAGAAATCTATTTAGGAATGTATTTATTTTTGAAGTTACAAAGAGATGAAACTTTTTCTTCAGCATAAATCAAGAGCCAATACCATTATTTTGAGAAGCACTAGTTTTTTTTTTATTTAGGTTAGTTACTAGTCGAAGCAGTTAATTGATTGGTGGTAAAACGAATGGAATCTGCAACGACGATGACGTGCTAAATAAATACTTAAATTTGCATCCGGGTTTTTTCTAAAAACGCTAACTAAGTAACTAGCATATATTAGGGACGCCGCAAAAAAGTACAATGTTCGATTTGAAACGGCGTATTCCAAATTCCATTATACGGCAACGTGCGTGTTTTGACAAGTGACGTGTGTCGTTTGACGGATGACCTCCGCAGATTATTAATGTGCTTTTGGGATGAATTCTATTGCAACGGTGGAAATAGAAGGCATAAAAAGCATTAAGTAAAATACATTTATCGTCAACAAGTTCTTTTCGCATCATAGATAAACAATAAACTGACATGCACAATCACGAAGAAACGTCAACCAAAATATGTCAGAGCCGCATTACACGTACGTATATACCTATATCACAAATTATCAATTTCAATTTTGACCTTAACGCTTCAACGAAAGGTACAAAATCAAAAAAATACGAGCTCACAACTATATTATGACAAGTGAAATTGATGAAAATTCTGCCTTTCTAAGGTTTGGCACGGAGACTTTTTGAGAGAGATTGTGCATCTAGTTAATGATGTAAACAGTATAGATTCATGATATGCTCACAAAACAATCGAAAAAAGTGTTCCGAATGCAGTGACAGAACACATACACATATTTCGAATGAGCGTACATTTACCTAAACAAAAGAGTACAAACTGTACTCTCCTCATCGGTTCGTTTTTGAGGCACGTATGGCGTATCTACCTTTTTATATACAGAATATCATTGCATCTAGTTTTTAATTGTTTATCTAAGTATCACACCTATTCTGTTGTGAGTACCTAATTCAGTTCACAATATTTGAATTTTCATTTTAAAGAATTAGTTATATTAATAAACTTTTCTCTGGCACGTTATTTTTATTAATCAACAGCCATTTCATTCACCTGATGGTAAGAGATACGCCTGGCCTCAGGTCAGATACAGAGTTGAAGGAAAACAGAGGCATTTATTTTAAATGAACCGCTACCTGTGATTTTATTTAGGTCTCTTATTACCCGGTAGCTACAGGTTATACCGAAACATATAAGTGTAAACACTCCTATTTTAAGAAATGTCTGGCAATGCGGTGGCAATTAAGAAGGTACCAAAACTGCTGAACACCGAATTAAATATCTTTTCAAATAAACCATATAAAGTAATATTCAGTGATTCTTCAATTAATTAAAGATAGCTTTAAAATTAAAGCACTTATACCACACATGCCTTCCAAAGGACCGGGCCACTATTTGGCCCGTGAATCTTAAGGATTTCGAAAACATAATAATAATCATTTATTTCAGATTAACATCCAATTTTATCTTAATTAAAGGAATGTGTTATTTTATTCAAAATATATTTACATACCAGGACTAAGAGTGATTAATTTTGTTCCAAATGTTAATCTGAATAGTCAGTCACTAGATAGATGCATAAAATATGTGATTTTGTGCTATTGTAATGTACGTAAAACGACAACAATGTATCAAGTATAGTGTTACACAATGGTTACACACGATTCTAACATTTGACATCTACTTGGGAATAAACTGTTGTTGCCACGTCAGTATCAGGTTTATTGCAGTGATCATGCGACAGCGAATGATCTAAAGCAGAATTTCTGACAGTTAAAAGTTCAAAATATCTTTTATAATAAAAATGATCGCATTAAATAAATACAGAATTACAATTGATGATGTCAATACATCGCTTTTGTGTGATTTTGCTTGACAAAAGGCTCTCATCAATGAGTGGTTTCGAGCTGACGCTTTACTATAGTAAGTTACCAGCTTGGTTAACAAAAGTAAGCGTCATGTAGTCAAGCTACATGTGAATGAAAAATCATAATAAGTATGTTGTTGGACAACCATACGGTCCCAGTACAAAGTATACATTTACGTAAACACCATTGTGTCTTCGAGTTCACTGTCACTATGCAGTAATTTCTTAAATTATATTTGATTACAAACTGCTAACATTAAGATTTTAAAACGAAATTATGTCTTAGTTACAAACATGTAATACAGTTTCAACTTTACAACATTGCACTTCTTGCTTTGTTTTAATTTATTACGACGTCGATACCGATACAGACTTAAAAGTTTCCAAACGACACTATGCTCACAAAGTTTTTAATAACAACCGACACTAGGGAACAAGTTAAGAAATATTCATGTATACTTTGAAATTTTCTTCAGCTACGTCTCAGACAATATCTCGGTAAGTGTAGAGAAAGAGCATCCGCGATATCAAAAATAATCTTATTTTATGGTAAGCGTCTTCCGCAGGTGTTTACATAGTAGGGTATGAGCGAGTTTTAAGTCGTAAAGTGTATGAAGCACATAATGTGGGTATAACTTCAATAGACTTTTAAGTCAAGACATCAATGCAAATGAAGGTTTTTTTATTTGCAATATAAATGAAGCAGACAGACTGGACTAGAGCGGCGGATCACAGTCTGTAACCCTTTTATGTATAAGTCATTCAATTTGTTGAGTTTTACTCCAACAATGTTCTATGGCTGGATTTGCAATGGTGACATATCGAATGGTAACATACGGTTTCATATTATTTCCCATTTACATTTTATAATTTACTATACAATTATTAATACTTAGTCCGTAGATACTTTTGTTCTACAACTACAGCCACAAGCATCCCAATAATTGATTAAAACTAATCGCCGCTTTAATGAATTCCAACAAGTAATACGAACGATAAACGCGATGTCTGGACCAAAAGTGGTCCATCCCAGCCCATGTAAGCGATAGCATTGCTTAGGTGCGCGCGCGCATTTAACATACAATACACGATGGGCGTTCCGTGTGGCATTGGCTTCAGGATTCATGTCCAGTGATGATCAAGCGATGGTAAAGCTAGTTTTTACATTTATATTAAAAGGCCCAAAAGCGTGTATTGTTCTTTTCAAGTAACGATACACGTACGCCAATGTTATATACCTACATTGGCATAAGTGCAGGGTTCTAATATAAATTGCTTATAATTTATCGATTCCACTTCTCATTTAAGCTTTTGACATGGCACGTTTTAGGTTAATATCGTTATTTTTCAAATGCACATTTTATTTTTTATAAACTATTTTCCAGCCGTCTCAAAAAGAAATTCAGTGAAAAGTTGGACACTCCATGCAGTACAACACAGTCCTAGAATACTACACTTCGCCGACGGATGCGCTCGGTCTGTAGTTTTTGTGGCGAGTGACCTTTTCATAACGAGTTCGGAATTTTAGATGAATCATTAGCAAGTCGAAAAAAACTAACGAGAAATGGGTCATCACTTGAGTTTATGTAAATAAGCCATTGGTTACTCTACTAGGACCCAGATAAATACAATCGGGGAAAGGTCCTATATTGTTCTTGCGTGTCTCTGTTGAACTTTTGTGAACGACCTTTTTTATTTTCTAGTATTTGCGTAAATAGTTTATATCATGTATGTATTTTATGATTTATGCTCGTTCTCCAAGTTCCAGGGTACAATATTATGAAATTTGGGTTAATTCATGGGCACCTGATATATTTATTGAAAAAAGATGTTATGAGAAAACTTTTGGAAGGGAGACAATTAGCACTGTTTGTGTACGAAAAACCGATGATTTTTAAAAATAAGTACTTTGAAACTTTAATTCATCTTTCACTTATTTCATTTTTTTGGGTAAGAATTGGTGCATTCGCTTTTGCACATTGCGCGATCTCTGCAAATTTGGGCGTAGTCCATGGGTTTCCGGATTTCCCCATTACTCCGATGGTAGTGGATTGATCGACATAGACGAGTAACATCAATAGGCATGATTCCCCTCTAAAAAAGGGCATAAGATGGCAAATGGTCAGCGTTTTTAGTGAGAAAATTTTGCCACCTACTTACTCGGAACACATTTATATTATACTCTTATATTTAAATGTTTACACACAGACGGAAAGATGGTATGCATTTCTGCTGGCGTACTTCACACAAGTGATTTATCTTTTGATTATTTCGCTTCTGAATGCACCGGCGCCGTTAACGGCACGCATTAAACTGGCATCAGTAACACACTGCAATGGTGTCGTGTAAACCTGGGTTGTTAGCATTACTTGTTGCCTAACTATACTCTTTAAGAGCGCCTTTTAATGGCAACTATCAAGTGCGTACGATAAAATTTATAGCTCGGCCGTGCGTGTATTAAGATATAGCATTATACAACTGTTGTATACTAGTTAGCATTGTCGTCTGCAATCTTGGGAGGAACCTGAACAATATTTTTAACAATAATACATATTCCCTACTTTAGTCTGTGGTGGTTTTTTTAGGGTACCTACTGTGACCTTTGACGCATTTCAATCAAATCTATACTAATATTATAAAGCTGAAGAGTTTTTTGTTTGAACGCGCTAATCTCAAGAACTACTGGTGCGATTTGAAAATTCTTTAAGTGTTAGATAGCTAATTTATCGAGAAAGGCTATAGGCTATCCAAAAGACTGTAGAACCTGTCTGTGCATCCCTGAAAGCCTAAGGAAAAAATGAACTAGAACGGAAGCTCCTCGAGGACTCTGTCAACTACTGCTAGAGTCACCAGAGGCAGCTCACTCAAAAGCGCTAATCAAAGCCTACTCAAAGAAGCGAACCTCTGAACTGCTACACCTCAGAAACCCAAGTCATCCTTTAAGGCACTGACTGACACTGCAAGCTGAAAAGTCACCTTCACAAAATGAAGCTAAGTGACTCGGAAGCCTGCAGATTCTGCGCGGAAGAGAGAGAGACACCAATGCACCTTACTCTGCAATTTCCTCTACAATGGAAGCGAATATCCACTTGGGTAATTATTATCTATGCCCAAGTGACATCAAATCTATAAAGGCAGTCCAAACTTCCTAAAAAGTGCCCAACTATTAGATGAACTCTAAGAGAGGAGCGAGTCACAAAAGATCTTCTAGTCGAAGTGACTACAGGTCTGCATAAGCCTGAATAGCCCTCAAAACCTAAATATAATAATATAGGCTATATATCATCACGCTACAAGCAATAGAACGGAGCAGCAAGAATAATGTTTAAAAATCCGGGGAAAATGTTACTTGGAGATTCCGCTGCGTACGCTGCTAAACGGTTAAAGTTCGCAAAAGTCATGTATAGAGTATGTTACCCTTTAAAGGTCTACAAAAAAGTCCGCGACAGCATATGTCTATCTTTAAGGTTAGCTCCCTATAACATATTTTTGCTAAACATTTTTCTAAAATAATGCATCATTTGCGAAGCATTTTCAAAATATGATATCAATCCTTATCCAAATAAATACTTATTTATCACAAGTATTTCATTTTAAGCAAAATTGCCCTTTACATCATTTAATTTAAATGAATATCTTATGAGATATCGCAGTTTTAACTCACCTATATAAACGAAGTAGCGGGTGAAAGAGAGCGTTAGGCCAAAGTAACTATTCCACGCGGACGAAGTCGCACGCAAAAGCTAGTCTGTCTATAATTGTGACTTCAGTATCGTGGTGGCAGGTACGCTCATCATTACGATATGATGACATTACAATGCTATTATGAATTTCATAGCTCATAAGTATTAGATAAAATAAACATTAAATATTAAACCGTAAAGTAGAGTGTGCTTCAAACATGTTCCTATAGCAATAATCTCGTTTGGTGTTTCTTTATACAACACGATACATAAAATGGGCTTATATTTTTAAATCATACCGTAAATATGCTTCTAACCATATTAACTTGTTCAGCATTAACACCTTATGCAGGAACTTAACAGGTTCTACAAATGATTTCACTCCTATTTAAATAAATATGGACGTAAGCCTCAAATTTATAGCTTTGCTTATTGTGTCTGAAGTATCTCACTTAAAAATCCTTAAGGAGTCCCTTAAACTCACATAAAATATGTAATATTATATAACCGTAGGCGTATTTCGTCGAAATAAAAAGCGGATTAGCGTCTTATAAGGTATAATCCGAGTGTATTTTTGAGATTTGCAATAGCTGTCTTCGTTTGAAGTATACGAGACTTCATAATTTCAATTGAATTTTTAAAGCACTCGTTATATTTTTTCAGCCTTAATGCGCAAATCTTAACCTCGGTTACGTTTTATGCTAAGAACTGGTATATTCTATCTTTGAAAAGAAAATATAAGGTTTTATTAGTAAGATTAAAAACTATAAAAAACTGCTGTAAGTTATTTATAACTTAAGCATAATTGATAATTCTTTTGTCTAAGTGTAATAAAAACTGTTTTAAACTTTAAACGAAGTTGAAGATTATGATATTAATATTTCATTTTAAGAATTTAATATGATCTCCTTTCTTATTTGATCTAGATAACTTACAATCAATCTATTATTCATTTTAATATCCTATGCCAGCCTACCCACAGGGCATAGCTTTGGAACGCCGTAACTCGGCCTAATTCGTATGGGTGAGTGCTAATATCATCCTAAGATATTAGCCGGGATCATAATGCTTTTAAAATGTTAAGGGTACTGATTGGGTTGCTATAGTTCTTTGGAGATATTTTAAAAGTATAAATAGACTGCTTCTATGCGAAAATGCGAAAGCGGTGTGCGCCTTTTGTACGTAGACGTATCACGTACTGGAGTACGTGGCGTCTAACTAACAGCATCTTGACTATGATGGCGAGTAGGCTAGACTGCCGTTTTTGCGACACTACTGAATTACATCTGCTGTCGTTGTGCAGCGTCACAAGTTAATTAGTTCGTTTTTTTAATGAGTTACTTGGTACTAGAGTTATAAATAAAATCCGAGTAGTTTGTACGCCGACTGTTACTCGTTGTTCAAACTTCTTAGTGAATAATTCGTATTGGCCAATTAGAATTCAAAGAACAATCAAAAAGAACATTAATAAAAAAAGAAGGTCGATATCAGAACGAAAAGGACGCTATTATTAATGTAAAATATTAATTTAATTAAGTTCATTTAAAGTGCATATATTGTTATTAACTGTATATTAATAACAAAGTACATATACCCCAAGTGCTGAGTTTTTATTCATATTCCTACAAGAAATTATTGTAAAGTACAGTCCAATTTAGTACTAGTCCAAACACTCCTACTTGGCCTAGTTTCTTTTATCTATGCAATGATATTCTGTATATATAAAGGTATATACGCCATACTATACCCTGTGCCTCAAAAACGAACCGCCGAAAGAGTACAGTTTGTACTCTTTTGTTAGGTAAATGTGTTCGAAATTTGAAATATGTGTATGTGTGCTGTCACTGCATTTGGAACACTTTTTTCGATTTTATCACGAATCCATACTTTTTTACATCATTGTATCTGTGGTCAAAATTCACATATCTATGGAAATGGTCTAAGTATTACTATTTTTTTTTCAAATTCATGAATTGAATTCACCGATGTCTTAGAACATTGGTAATACCTATACAATTGTATGTATGTACAATATTAAAGAACATAATTACGAGCATTATTTGTATGTGCAATGTTACTAAATCCGTTTTATATTTTAGTTTCTAACATTTAACCATTATGTATAAATGTCACATACTTATTGGAGTCATCCTTTAGATATTTTTTAACGGTCATCAGCAGCTAAAAAATAACTACACAATTAGCTACGTACACCACATTATGGAAAACAATTCGAGTTAAACTAATGCAAACATCGCCTTATTCAACCGACCAAATTAACATTTACACTGTTTCATCTCAACTGGTTCTCACTTTTGAATTTCCTATTAGTGTTTACAAAGGCTAAGTCAATATAATGCAGTAGCCAGAAATTTTCGTTCAACATGTATACAAACATGAGTTTTAATGATATCAATATTAGGTTCTGTTTCGAGTGTTCTCATAAGACAGTGAAATGAAGATCCACACGTTGGACTGTTTACAAAATTTTCGTCTTATTGACTTTGCCGTGAGAATTGGTTTCTAACGTTTACAACCCCGGTAGGACCGATCGATCAAATATCTTGCAATCTAACACACTACTGTTAAGCATACCTGTGTTAGGGTCGGGTAAACAATGCGTAACAATTATGGAACGTGATGATGTAATCGTGGTTTAAGTTAAGTAAAAACTGTCTAGTGCTATATTGAAAAGACGGGCTGAATCTAATATATTCGTGCTTCTAGGTATATATGTAGCTTTCCGCTCTCGTGATAAAATGACATAACTAGCAACACGACCAAGTCCATGATACTAATATTACTAAATAAGGTGCTCGGACCACGGGCTCATGGATGAATTTGATGAGTCTATTGCGATGAAATCAGTAGTGCGAGTCATTACGAAGGCCTTATTCTTAGTGAGCGTCATATCATATCTATAATCAAACAATATCAGTGCAAACATTTTTTGCCTACTTGCTTTTTATTTCGTATCGTCACATCAGCTCATTATACGTCCCCACCGAGGGGCACGAGCCTGTCCGCAAAGGGTGTATAGGCCAAAGTCGTCCACGCGGCCCAGTGCTGATTGGCTGAATTCACGCGCAAAATTTGAATCTTTTCATCGGCGTGTGCAGGTTCCATCACGATGTTTTCCTTCACCGTAAGAGTGTCGGATAAACGTACATAAAGACATAGGTACATGGAGGGATTTGAACCTGCGCTTGCCAGATCGAAAGGCAACATTCCACACCAATGAGCCACCCGCGCTTTTTATTCGTATCAATGATATTCTGTATATTTAAAGGTAGATGCGCCCCCCTGCCTAAAAATGAACCACCATAAAAATACAGTTGTAGACTCTTTGTTAAGGTAAATGTACGCTCTTTCGAAATATGTGTATGTGTGCAGTCGCTGCATTCGGAACACTTTTTCAGTTGTTTTGTGAACATATCACGAATCTATTCTTTTTACATCATTGTTCCGTATTAATATATTCATTGACATGTTATGGTTATAAGGGTTAGATGGCAAAAGCAACTAGCACGTTTGTTTGCATATCACCCTCTACCGCAACGGTCGGAAATCGGATAGTTGACCAAAAATATTAAATCTGGTCCTTCCAATTCTAGAAAGCTAAATCATTATTCCTAAATAATACTATGATATGGAAAGTATCCAAACAAAATATAAGCTCAGGCACAAAAATAAATTATATCTTCCCAGCTCTCGACTAACAATTTACTTTTCTAGCCCATTGATTATGTCGATAAAAATTTACAATAAACTACCGGACAACATAAGAAATGAAAACCATGACAATTTTTTTTCAAATAATCTCAAACATTTTTTAATAGAAAAAAGCTATTACAGTATCAAAGAATACCTAACTGATAAATATTAGCCGAATATGATAAACTTAATCGACATTTTAAATACATAACATAGATAACATAAGCGAAATTTTAAATACATATTATAGTATACAAATATAAGCTACAATTTTAAAGATATACATATACACACAGATTGATAAAGTAAATTGTATTGTCAGAATCCAGCCTCCTCCTCTCTCCTAGATTGTTGTTGTGCCCGACAGGGTCCATAAGGTCCTTTATTATTTGTAAGTCCACCGTGAAAATACTATGGAATGCAATAAAAAATTGAGTATTGAGTATTGATATGATAGACGTAAACACCCACCAAACCGCTATAGATCCATTTTCATATCCTGGCCCTGCAATGTAGTTTTAGAGTCCGGTTGATGTATTTTGGTTATCAATATTTGCTTTCATACTCTAGACGCATTAATAGTTTAATTCCAACTATGGTTACGTTGCTATATCCTAGTATTTCAATTAATTAACATGTACATATTCAATTCTCAAATGATTTTCCAACCCAGTAGGTTGCAGTGAAGTGCTACCGATATTAGTGCTACTGAATTAATGTGTTTGCAGACATAGCTTCTGTATGTAAACAAGTGAATGTGAGAATAATAAGCTTCGAGTAGTAACAATTGATGGTTGAGAAATTATGCATCTTGTTTGGTGATAGTTTACAATGAGAACGAGAAGACGCTAATCTATTACCAATAATAATTCGATGTCTCGTTCATTGTTAATTTTTGACCTACAAATTACCTTCTGTAGATTAAAAAAATTGCAATGAAAAGTATTGATAGGATATACGCAGACAGTGTCGTGCACAGAGATTATGAAGGGTATGCAAAGTGAGCAACACTTATTGCAAAAACAATGAATAATTTACATTTTTGACAAATTATGTGCTGTTGATGACAGCAGATTGCCTATGGTTTCAAAACTGTGGAGGGATATGGTCGAATAAGTAGGAATCATTTAATATGTTGGCTATTTTCTGGATTGTCTGGATGCACAGGGTATGCACTACTTATTTGTACATATGGAGTACATGCACCTGTACGCAGAGATATACGCAAACAATATTGTCATCGGTTTTCTGCAGGTTCGGTTTTCACAAAGGTTTTCGTTTACTAGAATCCATACTTTAATGTACCCACATGATTACGAGAGATGTTAAGTAATAGGACTATACTAACATCTTCGTAATCACTAACCTGTTATTTCACTTGCTTTTATTTTTCTTATAACAAGGTATCGGTATAACTGATATGGCAGGAGAAATAGTGCATTTAATAACTATATTATTTAACCCTTGAGATCTTTGTTACATGCAACAGAAAAAAATAAGTATCTAAATCTGTACCGGCTTCGTATTCTCATACCTTTTTGTTGTAATTTGACACTAGCATTTTAATCAACCCTAATCAGCAAAAAAAACTTCCTAACACCTTATAAATTGCAATTGGTTATGCGATCCTTTGATAAAATTACTAATAAAACGACTTTATTTGCTTTACCAATGCAAAGTAGTCTTTATAATTCTGAAATAAGGTTCTAATTCTAGTAANATATGTGCCTTCAGACGTATACAAACGTATCCTCCCTCAGACTTCCGATTGTCGAAATGGAATAACTCAAATAAACTCAGGTGGAACTTTTCAATACGCTTCGTGACCATGACGTTTACGATTGAAAGGTATCATGCAAGATTACGCCAAGATATGAAAAATATATTAAAATTAATTCTAGTCAACTTGGTAATAAAATAGACAAAATAAGAGAATTAAAGCTTGTAAAATAAAATTTAATTTAAATGCGAATTCCAGTTTAAGATGTGGTTGATTAATTTACTAATATTTGTGTGTTTTACAAGTTTGTGTTTCCTTTTCCTGGTTTAAGAAGCATACATTTGTATGAAAAGACCTCCTGAAAAGAAATCACCGCCGCGCATAAACAACGCAAACGCTGGAAGTACTACCATTTCGTGGCTTATGTTGGAAGAAATACGCTCTTCTCTTAATGTTTCTCATGTAATACCTGTCTGGAAATACTGTTACTGGGCGGTCGTTTTATGTGGGTAATGTGTAAAATAGGATATACCGCTTGATTCAAACTGTGAAGGCTTACCAACCATTAAATTTCAGTTGGTGGATAATTCTGAAAAGAATCTATGGACATATGAGATCAAACCGTTTCTTAAAATATTGACCTTTTTAAATATAATGCGTGCTTTATCCAGAGACTAGAAATGTATTTGCGCAAAGAAAATTCTAAGGGACACTGACAATGCGAGTCTAACTGCATTGTACACGGTCAAGAGGTAAGAAAGTGTATTCGATTCTCCATCTCTTGAGCGAGCAGCATTTCATATAATATGGCTGCAAATGTGTGAATATATAGAATAAAAGCTGGTGGAATGGCAAATATAGTTTCACTCCCGAGTAGACCTAGTATATTTGAACCCATTTAAGTTTTACCTTCGAATTGACTACTAAACTACACTGCACTGGATATATTAACTCTGAAGATTTTTAACTTGATCCGACGAGAATGTTTATGAACTTCAGAAACAAATTGAAACTTTTTTGCTAAACAAACGCAAGCCTATGTCTTTGGTTGCATGATACCACGATATTATTTTCCACGATAGATAGTCGCAAGCTTCTCTAGTTTGCTCTTTGATTGAAATAACTAAAAATAAATTTACAAATATTTAGATATATATACCAGATACTAAAACAAAAACTTTCCATTGCCTTTCCATTTTCTAGGTATTATACACCTAGCCAGAATAACTGTATTCACTTATTGAATACTCTTTTATATAATTTAACATATAGTCATAGTGATAAGTTTATGTTTTTTTGACATAAACAAATTTATAGAAAATAAGTTTATTTTGACTGGCAAAACTTTTTATTTGCCTTATAAAATAAAAAAGAAACTAGCTACTTTGTTAGCGTTTAACATTAAAAATTTATTTATTCAGACTTTGGAAGATGTTCCAAATAATTTAAATTATATAATAAGACAATAGAGGACTTCTCTGGCAAACCAGTGACAAAGGAAAATCATTTTAATAAAAAAAGCTTTTTTTATTAAAATAAAGTCTATTTTAATAAAAAAAGCTTACTATAGTGTTGAAGATTATATAAATGATAAAAACTCATAGACATGTTGATTTCCACGCCTGCACTACTTTTGTTTTTTTTTGTTGTCATCTATTTAAATTTATATAATACTTAACTGCTTAATAGTACTTTTGTAGATTATTATATTTTTACCGATACATAATACGATAAAAATTGAAAATATAATTTGCTTTATATAATTATTTTGATTACAAATGAATCTGTATTTAACACATTTTTTTTTGAAAAGAGTAACTACTGAGTTTTTTTGCTGGTTTCTTCTCAGTGGAAAACTACCTCCCGAACCAGTGGTAGCTTCATTTGACATTCATAAGTGTTCTTTAAGGACCTAAACTGAATAAACACTTTTCATTTTCATTTTCATTTTCAAAGAACACAAATTGCAACTAGCTTTACACGTAAAAGGTACACATAATATAAAAAAAAACATATTTGTTCAGAAAAAAGTTTTTGTCGTATGTTAATTGATTTAATTACCGTATAATAATAGTTCACTTAGTCAATCAAGTTTTAATAACATGTCTATATACTGCTGCTTTTAATTTCTTTAAATGGTACATCACAAAAAATTATGTCATACTTACAATGTTGCATAAACCGGCTCCACGATCCATAGCTTCTGTAATACGAAACACGAAGATCGATTCGTTCCAAACTTACACCTTGTATGGCGATAGGTCACAAAAACTGCAGCGATCCAATTAAAGACTCGCGGTTTGCTTCGCTTATGTGCGCAGCACAAAAGCGTGTTCCACTAAATTTGTACCAGACGCATCTAACTTGTGTCGCTCTGTGTTCTAGTTGGAAAACGGTAGTAGTTATTTCACCTAGTTAACCAGTCAGGATTAACTAGATTTTTTTCAAATGAAATAATTTAGTATGGCAGTCACATTTAAAATGTAATACTACGCTCTGTGGTTGGTAGGATGCACCTTGTTAATTATCGATTTTAATTCCTTGACATCAAGGAAGTTTTAGCCAATTTCATGCATATTAACAAATCTATTTCGATTAGTTGAGAGATCGAATTCTGAGACACCAGGCAACCTGATCTACACGTGGTGTAGGGACATGATACTAGGGCGTAAGTATACATCGCAATGTAAGATATTGTCTTGTAGAAGTGTTGTACACTGTACTGTTTTGAGAAAAGGGCTCTGAAGTAAGATTCTGGAGTAAAAGTGCCAACGGTCTGTAGTAAAATGTTGGTAGAAATATAAGTATTTTTATCCGTTGTTTATTACTCATATTACAGGCTAAATGCTTATGTTGGGACTAGATGGCGTATGTGTATGTGAGTTGATACACACAGCGCCATCTGTGTCATAGGCCGATGGGGAGGAAAGGTTTTTTTTCGAGTGGCATCCACGTAATGGAAAACGTAGCGTAGGCGGATCTCCAACCAGATTGACGGATGACCTGTTTAAGGTGGCGGGTAGCACTTGTATGTCAACTGCTAGAGATATCCACTCATACAAATACGCCTATAGTATCTGCCAAATCTTTTATAGGATACAAATGAATATCCACTGCCATTCCCACAACGTTAGCTAACCTTAAACTAAGCTTAAGTCTGCAATGTGGGTACTAACCAACAGATAAACATACTTTACTTTTCTAAGTATCATCATCATCAGCTCATTAAACGTCCCCACCGAGGGGCACGAGCCTACCCGTATAGGGTGATTAGGCCTTAGTCGTCCACGCGGGCCCAGTGCGGATTGGACGACATCACACACAACCTTTGAATCTCTTCGCAGGCGTGCATGAAGGTTTCCTCACGATGTTTTCCTTCACCGTAAGAGCGTCGGATAACGTACATATATTTTCGTACACATTGGTACGTGTCGGGATTTGAACTTCAGCCCTCCCGGTAGGAAGGCGACAGTCCACACCATTGAGCCACCGACGCTCTTTGAGCCACCAATGCTCTTCTAAGTATAATCTGTAATCAATAAATATTATACATACAAACATCCAGACTAATACAGTCATGCACACAAAAGTTTGTACTGCCCGGGGATCGAACACGGTGTTGAAGCCAACGTCTCAATCATTACATTAAATGGGTCGTCAATATCTCAAAACTTCTGAATGGCGTCAGTTATACCACTGTAAGCGGAAATGATGATGATGATAACAGAACGAACAGAATTTTTAGAAAAACGAAATATCATTTGAGTACAGCATTTTATTATTAAATCATTCGGTACAAATGAACATGATATAAGATTTAGAAGTAAATTATAGTTTGATAGTATGATTGTGGGTATATACAATCGTATGAAGGTGCAGTTTCACGACGACACCAAAACTATAAGACCGTTGTTGCATAATAATTAGTTTTTTAGAATGTTTCTTTAATGATTTATAATTTTAACCGTTCTCAATTCATAGGTGATCATGATAATCATTTGATGTTGTCGAAAAATCTGGGGTATGAGTACAAAATGCTTATTATAGTAGGTACGTAAATACAATATAAAGACAGATTATCACTAATAGGTATTATTAGAAAGGATACTCTAGATGCAGATATCGAAGTAATAAAAATATGTCTGAATAGATGATTTTATCTATACATATAAATAAATTGAGAAAATAAGTTTTGATATCACATAATGGATTGGGAAGTATTTTAAAATCATATTTTTATCGGCAGTGTGATGTATTACAAAAACACCAATTCATAATAATTATCACTATCGTGTTAAAATAAAACTCAATGTTAAAGTAAAATTCATTCAATAGTATACTCGTATATCGTTATGTAAACCACAAATACTCCGCACATCATTATGTGTTCAAAACTCACTATACATAAAATGCTGTCTATAAATTAATTTAAATGGCTATACAAATACCTCTCATCTCTTAAGTTCTCCAAATAGTACAGTCTCCAATTTTCTTCAAACCTTCAATGACAAAATATAACATATTTATCGTATTATTAACAATTACATTTAAAAGCAACACCTATACTTTATAAATTGTACAACTTGTATTTACACCTATGGTATTATATAGTATATATTTATACTGTACAAGTATTTTAGGTCGTATGTTGTGAAACCTGGGGTAAACTATCTAAGTTATTATAAAAATAAATCTTAAGCTAAACATTATTTTTAAGGATCTTATTTATATTACAATAAAGACATAGCAATGTAAACTGTAAATATTGTAAATATGATTCATAATCGAGTAATGTATAAACACAATACTTATAATATATACTTTTTACTTCAAGTATTTTGTTGACAAAAATGTTAATGACGCTCATTTATTTTTGAATTTAAGCCATCATTGGCACTTTTATTCAATAAAAGATGCTTACTATGTACTTTAATAATATGGTGATATGGAATGATTTTAAACTAAGCGCCAAATACATTTTTACACCTAATAAACAAATAAATGAAATTGATATGATTCTAAGTATTTTTAAGGTGTATAAATGCGAAAAAATTTTACTGATTAAAGGACGGCAAGATAAATCGCTTAACATAACATCTGTTGTCAAATTAAGGATCTCAGCGAATGTCGATTGCCTATCTAATTTTACATAGTCATTTAATTCTATCTACATTTAATATGGTGTCATATCTTACTCGTACATAAACTTGCGTTGACATTTATTTTGTCGAATGTTATGTAATATTAAATGAAAATTCGATTAGTTTACTATAGCTTAGATATATAAAGGTGTTAATAAAATGTAGGTATATACAGAATGTACATTATAACAGTTAAAATTTAGGCAATATATTACAAATCTGTTGTTAATTATTGTATTGGAATACATAACGGAATCAAAGGAATTTTGTGATCCAGTTTCGTCCGATAAGTCGGCAGAATACATTCTAACTTTGTCCATAAATGGCGTATTACTCGTTGCCCGTCATAAATATTCATTTTCGGGAACCAAGACGAAGTTTCGGGCTTCTCGTTTCGAAGTAGATGCGAGGATATTAGCGAATTTATGAGCAAAAATGTTTCACACTTTGCAAAGATTCAACGTTAAGACTATGAAGATTTTTCCAACTGCTGATCGATAATGATGATACATGTTGAAAATACAACGCTTAGGATTTCTGGAACATTAGAACCAGATTAGGCTCCATCGGCTTTACAATATCCATATATTTTCATTTTACTCGACTTTTGCTGTCGACTTTCGTTAACGTTAAATCGCACGAAAACTTGGTTTTGTGCTTCGGCTTGCCTGTACATTTGCATTATTTTATATTTAGACCGACTTTAATTCATATTTATATGTTGATTAGAATACATCCTAGTAACGGAGATTCTAGGCCACATTATCTAGTAATGTGTCTGTCTTACCCTTTGACCCGAAATCCAGATTTGTTGAAATACGCTTTTTACTAATTATGACGGTAGAAATATGGGATATTTTACATTATACTTTTTGGTGTTGATAACTATATTTAATTATTTTAATAATAAATCAACCTAATTTGTAGCCCGTTATTAAGACCATTATTTTACAGGTTATTAGTATCACATCTCAAGCGCAAACATGAAATATATTATGTACAAAAATGACTAGATTTAACAATGTGAAAGACAAACCACATTTATTTATAACGAAGTCCATTAACCCTTTCAACACCAGGAATCCAGACATAATAGACAATTTAATGTTTCTGATGCCTTTTTGCATTGGCGTTCAAAGAGTTCAGTACCTGTAAGTAATAACTTATCACGGAAATGCACTGTTATCACTAAGGCTTTATAGGATAAAGTTCACATCAAGTGTTCATGTTCACAGTAACGCTTCTTCGAGTTGATCGAAGCCGTCGTACCATCAGTCACTCTCGTATACAGTAGAGTTTGAACTCTTTCGGCGGCTGTACGGTGAGCAGAACTCGATTCTGGTGTCCGGCAGCCAGGAGTACGCAGTGCGCTCGGACGAAGCACTGAAACAAAGAAATATACGTTTGAATAAATGTGAATTCGAGCCTGTTATTTATCGTCAGAAATAAGTAGTCCTACTTGCGACAGATATATTACATTTTATATAGGTATTGTTAATATGTAAAGTCGAGATGTTAAAGTGATCACTTTATTATTTAGCATTACACAGAGTGAATTTTGAATCATTGGCATCCATTCGATATTCCTATTATTGTACTCATATTATGGATTTTCTACTACTGAATAGATTTTTCATAAAAAAAGGTTATAAAAGATAAATAAATAATTAATCCCTTGCATTAAGCTGGTACTACTCTCACCGCGCCTGCGCCGTCCTCTACCACACCGCGAGCCATGAACCTCATATATATTTTTAAAAAATACGGTAATCAATTTTTTTATTGTAATATGTACTCTTGATCAATCACAATGTTTTTAACATGATTTTCGGGGTTTGAAAATATTTTATTTTTGGAGCAATAGATTTGCCTCATATTTGGGGTATGTACTTTTAATACCTAGGTTCTTATTTTATAAAAATGCCAATGTTCTCGATTTATCGTTGATTTAAGTTGATACTTAATCAGTTCATTATCTCAATAAAAAAATGTGCAAATAATTATATAGAAGTCTACAAAATTCTTTTCAGCTGGTGACATTATTTCATATTGGTAATAGTACAGAACTCAAATATAAGTAGTTTGAGCAAATAATCGTAAAGCTTTAATTTGATTGATCTAGCATAAAAGCGGTGGAACCGTGTTCCCATGATTTTGCTCAGAACCGCAAAGCGCTTCACGCGAGCGCCATTTCACCGCGGCATGTGGTCAAATTATTATAACGTTCCATCATTATAATATTTTGTTATTTAATTCATATTACTCTTGCAATGTCTGAAATTGGAATTTAACATTGTATAACGTTACAGTGGCAAATACTCCAATAGTTTATTTGGATCGACTATCTTTGCAAGGTGACCACTGATAAGTATACTTTTACTCGTAGTAGTACTGTGTTCCGGGTCAAATAACGGCAGATATGCAATGAAATTATTGAAACCCACTTTGATACCTTTGTAACGATTGTTTGTGCCATGCCCATTGGAATAACAAATATAAATTAACACAAATTTTAAGTCACAGCATTATATTTATCAATGTAAGAGCCTATTCTCATCCTCTTATGCTTTCTCAAATAATTAGCCAAATTGCATAGGTATAATTCAAACTCAGCGAAGTAGAGTGATGAATCAAACTCCCATATTAGATACTGGTGTCGAGTTGTGCAGTGGACTATTCCGATATAAAAACTCTTAACCTAAATCGTGTCATAAAAAATCTTGCTAAATTAAACATATGCTATAGGTACTCATAAAACATCCAACACAAAAATATCTAAGAAAGTTCCTGATCGATTAACAACTTTACCCCTACATCGAACCAAGTAATAAGTCTAATCATTGAAAGGTAAACTTTCTAAATATCCGTTTAAAAGTTAAGGCAGCTCATTGAAGCTTGTTTTGAAGTCAAATAAATGTTAACTGAATTCAAAGAAGGAATTTCAATAACGCTCTATAAAATAGTTTGAAACTATGTTTTGAGACACGTAAATATTTGACCCATGAAAAATAGTATGGTGGATAATAGTAATGCGAAAGTAATAAAGTTGTCATACATTTACGAAAATAAAAACACCCAATAAACATTGTTAATGCTTTTGTAACAATGTAGGCAAGCGACAATTTATTTGCTTTAGCTAATATACTTTTGTATGCAATAATTATTTACTGTAAACTGTTAAAATGAAGACGCGAATATACTGCCTTCGTGTATGCCATCGGTACCTTCTTAGCATGGTAGTGGTCATCAGTGCCCTCTTAGCATGGTACCTAACCCACCAATGCGCATTGGATCCGTATGGTAGGTTTCAGTCCAATCTCCGTATAGCAATGCTGTTCGGAAGGGTATGTGCCTAGCAGTGGGACGTTAAAGACTGATATGATGCTATTTTCGTCTTTTGGGACCGTTATGTTTGAAGTAAATGACCTCTACTTTTATTTTGAAAAATGGGATCACTGGCGATATGAAAAAAAGCCCCTTTGCTATTTATATATTTATTACAGTTTTCAAATCGTAAGAAAATAGTTATTAGTAAAATGTAAGGTTTAAACAGTTTCCACAGTATTCCATAACATTAAAAAAACATTTAGGAATCATGAACTTTCATAGTTCAAGTATAGTAGATGTGGTTTTATTATGCTGTAATATCATATTTCATTCAAATGAATCATTTGATTGCTTCACTGACTGAAGCATTGGTATCTATTTCCACTTTGCCAATGTAAATAGTCGTAAAAACAGAAAATACATTGCAAAGGTAGCACACGCCACCTACGGCCACTTGTGTAACCAGAAGCGTTATTTATCTTTACCTCATATAGCTTGTTGTTTTAGAGAACCCTTAAACCTTGGGTCAATGTTCTTGACACGCGATGTTCTAGTGTTGTCCTATGACTCCAACAATGGTGTTTAGAGACAACATTTTTTAGCGTGGAGGTTATGTTTCATATCATTTATTAAAATGATAAAAATATCTTTAAATATATTTTAACCGTTTTTAGTCGATTCGACATTCGATTCAACAGAAAAACGTGATATTATGTTGAATTTGGAATACGAGCAGTTGACCATTAAGACCAGTTGCATTCTTCTTAATACTACCAGCGCCGGATCTTCAATTTTTTTTTGGGTGGAGTAAAAATTGATAAATGCCGCCCCCGCCCACTATTTTTTATTTTTACCTTTATCATCCTATATTATTTCACTTTTTTATAAAGTAATTCTAATTGATTGAAATTTGGACATAGCTGCAACTTTTTACGCAGCTGTGATCAGTTTCAGAGATATTACATGAATTACATCCCTTTGTCTTACTCCTCGGTGCCAATGATTGTGTAAGCTCTTCATGTTCTCGGCCTGACAAAGTAGCGCACTTGTACAAACATCTCAACAATTCGATATAGCAGTAGTCAAGTCAGGCACCGTTGGAGGGAATGAAACACAGCCCAAGTCTCGATCGAATCGAAGGCTTTCTCATAGTCCACAAACGCCAAACATAATGGTCGGTTATACTCTTCGGTCTTCTGTATAACCTGCCGCTGCGTATGTGATATGTAGTCTATGGTGCTGAAGCCTTTGAGGAACCCGGCTTGTTCGGAGGGCTGGTTGTCGTCAAACCAATGCGCGAGACGGATCATGATGACTCTGGAGAATATCTTGAAGATGTGGCACAATAGCGTAGTGTAATAGCGTATTTATTAATGGGACGTTAATTCTTCAATAAGGTTTTAATATCTAAGATAACTCTTAACAAATGTAAAAACGGCAAGATTGGTTTATTTAGTTATTTTCATAGTGTAATGTCGTATGGTCTACTGTTGTGGGATTCGGCTGCCGACATTATCAATACGCAATACTTGTGCTACAAAAAAGATCTTTAACCTTAGACCACGTGACTCTCTTAAGGAACAGTTTAAAGAAATAAATATTTGAATCATCTGAATATATTCATGAACATTTAATTTATGTGCGTACAAACTGTAACACCTTTAAGAAAAATTGTGAGTAACACAATTTTAATACTGGGAATAAAAACAAACTTGCTGTGTCGGACTTGAGCATACATAAAATAGGTAAATATTTTATAGGAAGATGGAAATATTTGGATGGAATATTTTATAGGTGAGGTGGTTCAATAAGGTATCGAAAAATATATAATGTAGCGATGTGATTACCCATGTTTAAAGCTAGAATAAAAAAACACCTTTCTAAAAAAGGGCACTAAACTATTGAAGAATATTTATGTGATAAAAATCCGTGGTCTTAAACTGCTCAGCTATCAGCAGTGTTTATAATATATTTAAACATTAAGTAATTGTCTAAAAAAGGCTGCACTGTTGAGTTTTCTTGAGTGTTTCTTTCTCAACAGGCCAAACCATTAAAGCGCTTTTTTTTCAAGCATCGAAATTCTAATTCATCGAAAAATATTTTGACTTTAATATTTGAAATGTTTTTTTTTAATTGTATTTTTGTATATTTTTTGACGTTCATAAGTGCTAATTGCTTAGATTAAGCATGTACTAGATGTAGTCATAAGACGTTGCCGCTCTTATATCATTGTAATGCAATACACGTCATGTATCTTTGTCTATCACACGAATCCTAGTTACGAGTAGAAGAGACGGTTGATAGACGTTTGACAACTCTGACGTCGTGTCATTTTGTGGCCTCCAAAGAGGCCAAAACATTACGAGCTGTCGTGCAAATTTTTCACAAAGTGTCATAATTTTAATAAATATTTTGAAAAGAAATAAGTAAACGTAGAAAAATGTCGTGTTCTGCGGTAAATTGTTCTTCAAGAACCACCAAAGGAGGAGTAAAAGACCCGGAATTATCATTTCATAAGTAAATATTTGACGACATTTTCATTCATATTACGTAGTTGTAATGAGACTTATGGATAAAAAACATGTAGTAGTAGACTTTAAATAATGTTAGACATACATTAGCTTGTATTAATTGTAGAAATTACGTCTAAAACAATTAATATTATGCATGAAAATTTAAGGATGTTACATAGTGATGTACTCAACATAGAATTTAATTCCATCGATAGTATTTCTTTAACAGTTTCTTTTATACAATTATTGAATTTTTAGGTTCCCGAAATGTCCACAAATCAGAGAAGAATGGGTTAAAAGTGTAAGGCGTGAAAACTGGGAGCCTACGAAGAACTCCAGGCTTTGCTCAAAACATTTTGAGCAATCCTGTTTCATCGTAGGCTTATCAATAAAAAAACTGAAATCCGATGCAGTACCAACCATTTTTGAAGGATATCCTGGATATTATCAACCTGTTAGTTATTTTTACTATTTAGACCCTTTTATGCGAGTCTTTTCTGTATAACTGGTTAGAGAA
The DNA here is from genome assembly GCA_019425675.1 of Leucinodes orbonalis. NCBI lineage: Eukaryota > Metazoa > Arthropoda > Insecta > Lepidoptera > Crambidae > Leucinodes > Leucinodes orbonalis. The sequence goes on along the minus strand of PQWD01002269.1, from coordinate 155,448 downwards.
AGTAAGTTTTTTGTTTTCTTTAGATAGAAATAAATCTGTTTCTATATATATTTTAAAGTTTAAATTGGAATAGCATGACAATAAAAAGCGTACCGATAATGAAGTATGTTGTTTAAAGGCATACAAATAAAGTTCCTTTACAACAAACTACTGAGTGACTAAAGTTATTTTTTACAAATTCCTTAATTTAAATGCGATGAAAGTGTTATTCATAGTCATGTGCTACAGTTGTGCCTCGCATTTTTGTTTTCCATTGATCAAATTTTTGCGATTGTTATTATCAGCATTTACTTTTGTAATAACTGGGTTGAAATCACTATAAACGTATTTTTAAAGACAACCTTAGTAAAGGTTATGTCTTTAAAAATAGGTTTATTGCGTGTCCACGTGGAATAGGTTAAGCAGCGTCGCTGACTATTATTCAGTCTTTTTTTTTGTAATGAGAATTGATTATTATTAATATACCATCCAAATAATGAAATTTTCAGGTTGTAAAGAAAGAAAACCACCCAAGTGTCGTAATGAAATCGGGCTTATTACACCGAGGAAACGTAAAAGGTTGGAAGATAGTGGGGTGAAGACGGATTGTATTCCTACAACACCCAGGAGTGTAGTAAGAGTTTTACATTCGCTAGCACGATCTCAGACGGTGGCTTTGAGACGATTACGGACAATTAAGAAATTAAGAGAAAACAAACGTAGACTTGAAAAAAAAATGCAACACTATTGAATTTTATAAATAATTTAAATTTAGTCAAACAGCAAAAAACAGAACCCTTATAGATTCGTCATATCTATATGTTTGTCCGAATATCACATCAACTTTTCTCAGAAAATTTAAAACCTATAAAAATATTGTTATAATTTTGCAAGAACATATTTGTGTTCTGTAATCCACATTATAATTTTAACAAAAAAACATGAAAAAAAAAATGTTTTTAGGTCGCATATTTTAACTGAAACTTTTTTTTCATGATACCCACTATTGTGGGTTATCGATGTAGGTATGTATGGGTCTTTAAAAATGATAATGAGGCTTTCAGTATATATTTTTTAAATAAAATAATTTTTAAGTTTGAGTTTGTGAGTGTTATTTAAAATTTGTTATTTTACCGTAAAAATATAATATAGTCTATTTAATACCTACCAATAATATTTTGTTTTTATTTGTTCCAACATCATCTAATTTTTAACCCAGGAAGACCAAACTTCAAAATATTTGCGTATAAAATTTATTATGGTAACGCTTTATTTTTAATTTTTGTTTTTGATAAAATTAACAGCGTTGCTGTATCTGACTCCATGTTATTTTTAACACAATTTATAATCATCTAATCTGCAGGTGCGACGACGACGCCCGGCTTAATTCTAGCAATATGTTCGATACCAAGGTCACATCCCTAGTGACGCACACTAATACAAATCTGTAACTGCACACTAACAAAAATTAGACACCGCCTTTCAATATACAGTCTGTCTACCTCATAATATGTCTATGGCTAATTGTAAGCCGAATTTAAATAAATTAATTTTGACTTTGACTTATCATAGCCGAAATATTAGGCTCTCTCCAAGCGGATACGAAAACTCTTTTGCAGGGACTTCTACTGTTTCAATACAAGGTTAATTACGGACCTTATTAAGGAGACAGGGGGCCCAAAGTTGGGAGAAGCTTTCTGGTGAAGGCTAAGATAGCAGATGACCAACTACTCACATTACGCCAACAGATCCTGGAACAGGTTGAGAAATTCTATGGACAAATGTATTCATCGCGCGCTCATCAGCCACAGACCGAAGACAGCGAAGATCTACGTGCCGTGTACGTAGGATATCCCGGATGTTGACGTTAGCGAAATTAGTGCAGAACTGGAGCAACTGAGAAGTGAAAGGGCCCCGGGGAATGACGGTATTACGACAGAACTCCTAAACACCGGTGGATAACCCATCCTTAGGGCATTAGGTGAGCTCTTTTAATGCCGTCATCCACCAGGGAACTACTCTGGCATGATCCAGAAGCGTCGTCTTGTTTTTCAAGAAGGGTGATAAAACTCTCTTGAAGAATTATATACCTATAGCGTTTCTGATAAACGTTTATACAGAGTTGTTTCAACCAGTATACGTCGGTGGCGTCCTTCTCGAGATTGTCTAAGAATACGTTTACTTGGGTCAAAACTTGACCGGCACAATTTCGACAGGGAAGCTAGTAGGAGGATTCACTTAGGCTGGGCGGCATTAAGGTAGTTACATCAGATCTTTACGTCGACGATTCCGCAACGCTCTTTTGAGAAATACGTTCTACCCATACCAACATAAGCAGATGAGACATGGACACTGACTACGGGATTGGTTCACAAATTTAAAGTTACTCAACGGGCGATGGAGCGTGCTATGCTGGGAGACTCTTATAGATAAAATCAGAAATGATGTTATCCGCAAGAGAACTAAAATTACCAATAAGTAATTAGGAAACTGAAGTGGCAGTGGGTAACGCAATCGTATCTCGCAGAACCGATGGCTGTTGGCGCAGACAAGTTCTGGAGCGGAGTTCGCGGCTTGGCAAGCGTAGCGTAGGATGCCCTCCGGCCCGTTGGACCGACGACTTGCGAAAAGTCGCTGGTGGAGGCTGGATGAGAAAAACGAAGGACCGGAAAATATCTGGCGTTAAATGGGGGAGACCAATGTCCATCAGTGGACTGCAATAGATTGAATAGAGAGGGAAAAAGTTTAATCGCCTTTCTTGAAGAAGAACATCACCACGCCATTGCTCCTCACCTTTGGCATCGCACCATCACCGATTCCGGAATTTAAGAGCTTCTGAAAGGTCTTAAGCACTGGCGTGCCCCCTACTTTCAAAAGCTCTAATTCTCACCTAAATCAGTCGTCGCGGGGGGTCTTATAACGCTTATTTGTTTCGGAGCCATCCTTATCTTGGCAAAAAAAGCAAAGTCGTAATAAAGATACAATTTATCAATTATTGGTATTGATTTTTATCAATATTAATAAATCGAGCTCTATAATGACTACTCGCTTCAGCTTTTTCGATGTCACTCTAGATGGAAAGGCGTTTAATTTTCAATTTATTTTGTATATTTTCTTTAAAAACGTGCTTAAATATTTATCTTTAATTTTTTTTCAATTGTAGCTGTCCATCATAAAAATGATATAGCTACAAAGCAGCTAAGTTGGCATCAATTAACATAGAGAAACAACTAGGTAACTTTGAAATAATACACTGCTACCCTGGATAGAGACCTACGAGTGAGTTTTCGTATATAGCGTCATTCCTCAAATCGCGGCTGCCTGCGCCTGTTGACCGTTATCTGCGATTCCTGCGGGCGCCTATTTAGAACTATGCAAAAAAAATGTAATGGTTGAGTAACATGCCTTATTCCGCGCTCCGGGTATCGGTCAAATTTCTATGGTCATGAAATATCGGCACTTGTACTATTATTTATGGTGGGGAAGTAAGGTAAATGATGAGTGGTCCATTAGTCGGTTTGCCGCCCCCTGAACCGTGCCGCCCGGGGCACGTGCCCCCGTCTGCCCCCCCCCCCTCCCCTCCTAGATCATTCATTTGATGTAAATGTGATTTTTTCATTCGGTATGATGCCGTCATCCAAAAACAATACGAGTTCATATTTTTTAAGTAATGAATTTATGGATACATATAGTAATGAATGATATGACAATCGTCCATGAATATATGCCCTCAGAGAGAACAAGTCGGACACTATCAAAAGGAAATGAGAGCGTCGCAAACGCCGCGCGGGCGGCGAAAATCCATTTGAAATAAGTGCCTTCTGAATTAATCCAGCCACTTTGGACGGACCGGATGAAATTTCTGGTATTTTTCACGTCTAGCAATAAAAACGAGCCCTCGGCGCGGGAAAAAGATGAGTAATAGCCTCACCCTGAGCTCTGAGGAACTGTAAGGAATAATAATATTACTCGTATGCTTGTACGATAGAAGCTTTTTTAATTTGACTGCATAAATATGGGAATGATATTATCATTGATATTTATATTATTCAAATTAAGAATGGTAGATACAGACAAAGAATTCCTATATAATCTGTATACAGAATGTCGGGAAAATCCGGAGAAATTCCAATTCTAAAATAAAGGATGTAAAATCAATAAAAAATTTAAATACAAAATGTATTTACATTTTGTAAATTCGCGTGTCAAAAACGTTGAATAAAAGATAATTTTACTAAAATTTATTAGCAATCATACAAAAAAATAGTCCATAAGTATTATAAATACGCTTGCCAAGTCGAGTTGAGAATATAATCTCTTAACCAGAATACGTCTGCTCCAAAGATAGTGAATAAATTTAAGAATTTTAACTGCAGCTGCAAAAGAAGTGAACATCCCTTTAGCTCCTATTTTCCCCGATATAATTTTTAATTATGCTGTTTGTATATCTGTCTTTTAGACTGAGGGTATAACAGTTGGTGCACTTGCTGGGTTGACTCGACGTCTTTAAGGTCCTGTAGGCAAACCAGCGCTGTCGCAGTCTGCAGCAGCTTCATGCTGAGGTAGGGACCATTTTGTTTACTCGGACTGCTTTTTATTAATATATTTTTTCTTTCATGTTTATATAATTTACCTTTCTTTTGAAAAATTTTATATCAAATTGTACCTCTTTTTATTGATGTCATTATTTTTTTTTCAACTTTATCATTTGTCTTGTTTTCTGTAATTTGCGGTCTTTGTAAGCAAATAAATAGCTTTTCTTTCTTTCTAGGTACCGTGACTTTACGTGTACGTGGTTTAACTCTGTTGCAAGTTAGCAATTACACTGCTGATGTACTCGTACCGTAGACTGTAGGCGATAAAAACCGCTTATCACATAAAGCTGCCCTGGCACCTACTTGTTGTTTTTCAAATAAGATCACACATGGGGATCAGTAAGACCGACTTTTCTGATAATAGAAAAAAGCGAATTTACGTACGCTCGCATCTTAATTGATAACACATTTTACGCATCTGCGAAACATTAATTGTGTGACACTGCTTGCATTCAGAAGAAAAACGACTACATTATGATCTGATATTTTTTGTAAGATATAGTTAAATATTTCCAAATGAGTACGGTCTGGTTGGTATTTTTTTAATATACCAAATTAAAAGTAAGATCCCCGTTGTACATTGTATATTTATTGCATATTTATATTGCTAGTATATGACGTTCAGGAAAATGTAAGAACGGAAAGCGCACTGGTATTCATGTTTAACATTCAAAAAGTTGTTTAATTAACATTTAAATGAATAGCCTTAGCGAGTTGTCATTTACCACGATAACTCAATTGGATGCTGTCGCTTGTTCCCTTTTATTAACATCGGTAATTATATGGGAAGTGAATTATGTAGATTTCAATCGAAATTAAATAAGAAATGGGTAGACTTTTCCTATACATGTTAAATGAGTATTGTAAATTGGGTAATGCAAGTTTCGATAAGAAAGCGAGAGATAAATAAATATTATTCATCATCTTCCAATAAAAGAATATATGTAATGAGATTTTTTCGTCTGGAATTTCTCAATTATTTAGTTATTGGAGTGATATTGAAGAGGTAACCAGTGTTCAAATATTCATTGAACACATTGACTGACATGTAGGTCAAACAATAGAACTTTGAGAATTTAGCGGAATAAGAAATACTGATTGCATACTACATCGTCAAAAGGACGTGGACTTATAGAGACATTGTGTTATGGACACACATTGTTAAGAGATATAATTTTGTTTTAACCTATTTCCTTGGAAACGTTGCTGGCATTGCCAAAGACATTAGATGGACACCAACATGTTGTTTAGATGATCTTGGGAAGGTAACGAGTAGCCGCTGCAAGCAGACTTCTTTCTGACGATAGGTTTTGAGTTATTGATAGACTCCTATACAAAGTACTCTGCAAACACTATGATTCGTAATGTTTTGGGGGTGATACGTACGACGCCATTTTAAGCATAATTATGGCGTATTCTCATCTTATTTGTTCCTGGGCGGCGCGGCGGTCTTACCACCAGGTGAGCAAATATACTCGTTTACATCTTATAACCAGATCAATATTCAGTAGAAGGCATCCTGTATATAAAATTGTGTTATAGTTTCTAATGGCCTACATTCATGGATTGATTTAGGACTAGTCAACCATTGGGTTAAAGCAGTAGTAGAAAAGCGATGTAGAACAGAAAGCAGCAAAACGACTTCGAGAAGATGACCGATCTGCAGACGCCGTAAAGGGAGAAAAAGTGTCTACTTGACCGTCTTATACCTCCCGGTGAATACTTCACCGGAGGTATATAGCTAGCACAGTTGTGGGACTCCTGTGCTATCATGGCATATATAGCTGAATCCCTCCTAGTGTGATGGGAACTGCCAAGTACAGAGTACGACGTGGGGAGATCGACTTGATGGACTCCTGACGAGGCAATCACCGACAGGGTTGTGGTCGTACTCAATAGCCTTCCCATAACTCTGGCGATACATTGATCAAGGAGTACCGATAGGTTTTAGTCGGTTTGAGCCCCACACGCCCCACACTGCATACCCAGTAGTGGAGATAGTTCGAAATTAGTTCGAAAAAAATAGTAGAAAAGCGTTTTGAATTAGTTGAACCATCCATCCATCGAAGGCGAAAAATCTTCAGGCACTATGTTTCACAAATTTTTTTAGTAAATAAAGATTTCAATTTTCACGTATCAAACAATTTGCGTTGGCAAATTAATTAAAGTTGGGTACATTATCAAACAATTTCAGTTAAACCTAACAACATAGTTAAGAGCCGGCACTGCAGTTTGATTACTTAAATCAATAAGTTTGTACCTGCACCTGCTTTACTTAAACTCAAACTAGAGTAGTTAACACATCGTTTCTGCGCCCGAGTGAACATTTATGACTTTGGATTATTCACACGTCATAGTTTCCGTGCGTGAATGTAGTGACTCTTTATGCGGGTTGGTATAGGCTTTATTAGTTGTCTAACTTTGATTGGATATCAATTTATTTATTTAGTGGCCTTATGTGTAGCCAAGCAGTAATAAACAAAATATATACCTGTCTCAATTATATAATTTAATCTGGACTATTCCAAGAAAAAAAATGTTTGAAATAGTACGTATAAACATATTGTTTATCATTTAATTAAATTTATATTATTTTTTATCTTTCTTACAAATTGTAGAAATTAATATCTTTTGCGGTACATGTAACGACCTATTATACAATTACTAGTGCTATGAAAAATAAGAGAGTATTTTAATCAAAAAAATAGTCTACAAAACCGGAGGACAAAAATACCTTTCAAAGTATTTTAATTGTTCAAGTAATTTAAAAGCTCGCATACCAGGAGCCCATAAAATAAAGGAAGCAAATGTTACAGTGCATTGGTGAGCCGATGCAGCGAGAATTGTCTGCGCAAACACAGACACGGCGGTCAAAATGGAAGCCCTATTGTGTCAGAATGTATTCATTTGTATGGCAAGTCCAATATTGACATTACGAAACTTGTTCCGAACAAGTAAACATGGCCAGGACCGGGTACGGCAATCCCATGATTAGTATTAGCTAAGTGAGACAACATTATTTCATAACCCCGCGTTATTTCCTACTGTCGAGTTGTAGATATGTTTATGATGCTTAGTTATGACATGACTCACTTCTTATTTACTTATAATCGGTGGAAATTATATTTTTAAGGTAATTTTATAAGGTAAGGACTACACAACCTCAGGATCATCTTATCAACTCATTGCTGGATATAGGTTTTCCCCATTTTACGCCAAGTATCCTGATCCTCCGCTTTCCTCATCGAGCCCTCATCTGCAGCCGTTCTTAAGCCGTCGTCGTCGTCAAAATATTAAAAAATGTCAACCACCATGACTTCAATCTCTGTGAATCATGTAGGACTTTACCCTCACAAATCTCTGTTGATTTAATTATACGCTACAAAGTAAGTTACTTCATCGTATCCCCTTTTTTAGCATCACTGGCAGACGACAGTTTTCACATACCTTAGACCACTGTTTACTAAGCGAATTCATAATTAAAAATATCGTAAAAAGCATGTTAGATAGCACTTAAAACTGACGTTTTTAATTTGTTTGGCTAAAATACGATCAGTCTGGAGTCAGTTTTGTGCTTTAGTCTATTAATTACATAATATGATCGTTTATCATGTCTGGAAATATTGATATCTAATTAAACATTATTTTTCCATAAACAGTTTTTAATTTAGAAATCACTTAAGTTATAATCATTTCATTGTTAATTATTGTTTTTCTATGTGCGCTAACCGCTGATCATCAAATTGATGTGTTTAATTACAAAAGCATTGTACGTAGTTAAAGTAATAACATTAAAAAAACAATTCGATGAAACGTAGAAAAATCAAAATTCTTAAAACAATTAAGCAAAGGCAGTTCGTTTCCAACAATAAAACCTTGAGCGTAACAAAAGGGTAATAGAAATCGTAATGTGATTCAATTGAAGGCTCAATGAGAAATCTTGGGTGGTATATCGGAGTCTAACTGAAGTTTTATAAGAATAAAATTATATTTGTCTGAATCACTTTCTATGAGAATACTAATTTTAGCCAAAGGACGAACTAAATAAGTAGATTTATCCAATTTGTAAGAAATAAATAGGTACAAGAGAAAATAAGCGGGATGAAGCCCATCTACATATAATGAACGTGTCACTCATTTCAGTCTATTGTAGTCTACTGTGTCTAGTTTCATAAGATAGTATATGACGAGCACTATAGTCATCTCCAAATTGCACCAAAAAGCCAGGTTCCCACAATCCTCATCCAATCACGTCAGCGAGTACCTACAAAGGTCCATCAACCTAAGGATTGAGCTCGCAATTTTGCATTTTCTGCTCCAGCCTAGGGTTCTGCAATATGCACCACTGAACCTCAAATCGAACTTGAAGAGAAGTTACCTTAATATTCGATATTTATTTCTCTCGATGCACTGAGTTTCAATCGTCTATCGGCTAGGAGGGCGATACATACGTTTACATTACTACTGCATACTTATTATGACATAATCACATTGTGTTAACATTAATTGTTCTTAGTTATTGCAATACGCACTTAATTTTTAGATGAGTGTGATTTTCATAATGATATTTATAACATTCATCAAGTTATTCTTATTCCAGTCTAGGTAATAGTAGGTGCGTGCATCGTGGATTATAGAAGCAGGTTTTTTAATGTCCAAATTTTCATCTATTTCATATAGTTTCTTAGTAGATATAGAGAAATATAATAATAACAATCCAGTTATAGTGAAATATTTTAATGAAAATCTCGCAAGGGCACCAATAAAAATATCTTGTTTTATATAAAATACGACTTTCCTCTTTCATTTAAAAGAAAAACATGCAAAATTCTGCTTACCTGTTCAAAGTTTCTTTAATACTTAGGCCCGTATTCCAGAACGAGACTCAAGCATTGATCTTTACTTAAATAGAGTTAGAAAGGGATGCCGCTATCTATCGTTAATATTACAATCCCTTCCTTACTCAATTTAAGTAAAGATCAACGTGGAGTATCGTTCTAGAATACGGACCTTAATCTGATATCTGAAGAAAGTATGACAAATATAAATATGTACAAATAAATACAAAAAATTATGACATCTTAGTATTACCTCCAAAAATGTGTGAAACTAAAATAACGAACAGAATAACAACTGCTCTAACTAATTTAGCAACACGTAAATCGATGGCAGCATGCTGTTAAAAAAACGACTTTGGTGGTCCCGCCTACTGATTAGCATTCGTCGACTTTTACATTCTGAGATCATGCGTTAAAAGCGCCAGAAAGTCGGGTTTACACGGTCATATAAAGATTAGACATGGAGCTTATTGCTGTAGAATGCTTTAACATATGTTAACTTTATTAGTGAGCGTGACGTTATTTTAAAATTTATTTACGGGAATACGTCAAGTTTCTGGCGTCCTAGTATTGCATAGCCTCGTTTTTATGATGATAGTCTTGAAATAACGATTTTTATTCAGTTTTTTTTATTTTTTTTCCATTATCCAAATATCAAATTACATATTTAAAGTCAAAAGATTAACTCGTTAATTTTCCTGGCTTTTAGGCTAGTACTTCAAGAGGTTCGTGTTTCTGAGATAAAATAAATTATTGGCTTTCTTAAGAATCAGTTTAAAAAATCTTGTAGTAGAATGAATAATAGAGCGTCGGTGGCTCAGTGGTGTGGACTGTCGCTTTCCTACCGGGAGGGCTGAGGTTCAAATCCCGATACGTACCAATGTATTTTCGAATTTTCGAAAAATATATGTACGTTATCCGACGCTCTTACGGTGAAGGAAAACATCGTGAGGAAACCTTCATGCACGCCTGCGAAGAGATTCGAAGGTTGTGTGTGAAGTCGTCCAACCCGCACTGGGCCCGCGTGGACGACTAAGGCCTAATCACCCTATACGGGTAGGCTCGTGCCCCTCGGTGGGACGTTAATGAGCTGATGATGTGATGAATGAATAATTAATATCCACGGACATTCACAAAGCGCCATCTAACCCCAAACTAAGCATTAGCCTGTAATATGGATACTAAACAACGGATAAACAAAGTTATTTACTTTTATGAAACATTTTTTATATTTTATATATAGAAAACACCACGACCAATACAAACAGACAAATGTTTGTACCTCCTAGGATCGAAACAGTAACCCTTTTCGTTATAGCCGACGTCGGAGCCATTACACCAGATGGGTCGTCAATGGAAAATAATATTTAAGGAGTAATTGTGTGTTATCGCACATTATGTTACGTTCGTATACAAAATAATAAAATGAGAATAATAACTTATGTGTAGTTTTCTGAGGTATGTATACATTACACAGAAGGCAAGACATATAATGCTAACTTGACTTAATGAAATATGGGGATTGAACTATGGATGGCCGGCAACGCATCCCTGTGACCTCAGCTCAGCAGCAAATGTCCATGGACGATGGTAACACGTTCCATAAGGTGAGTCGCATGCTCGTTTGGCCCCAAAAGTTGCAAACAATTTTGAACTTATCAATCTACTAGGGTGTGCCAGATATCGTCCCGTGAAATAGGAGCGTTATGCACTATTTTTTCGGGTTGAGGGCACTGTAGCTAGTGAAACTACCGAGTATATGATACATTGCAAGGACGGTGTTATGGAGAATAACTAGAATACATAGACTGTTTATTTAATACTGTCATGGTCAGGCGTGACATCTATTATCAAGTGAGAGAAATGACCGATCACTAGTCGAAGTAGAGCTAGTCAAATAAATGAGACGTCATAAACTGACCCAATTTCCAGAAATTTAATAAATATAATAATATATATAGTATAATATACGTATAGTGTCGAGTATACTTTAATCGTATTGCGTACAAAAATGGTTGAATTGTGTAAACCCCATTTTGAACTATAAAACCTGTCCAAGCTCGTTTATGGTCACTTCTACATTACCATCATTTTTATATCTTAAACAGTTAACAACGGATCCATTTATTTTATTAATTATCAGTCCTTCATGATCATAAAAGAGAACGTAATCGGGTATAGACGACACAGGCCGCTCGTAATATCTGATTATCGTACGAATAGTTCGAGAACTGACTCGTTTGTTGGCTTCGAATGTATTTAATGTGTTAGTTTTTATTGTAATAGACTTTTAAACGGCTTAAAGTGACGTTTACTATTGGAATGTCAAGCAAAGTTAAATATATGGTCGTTTAAGAATGTAATTTTTGAATAAAATGAAGAACGCTATTTCTGCATATATTGGTCGTTATTACGAATTTTATTGATAAATTCTTCAAATGAATGTTTCTCATAAGATTAATAAAACAGTTGCAAAAATTAGAACTAAATTGACTAAGAATTGACTGAAGCAAAATAGTGGAAATAGTTTTTGAAATGAAACAAATCCCTGTATATTTTTTTATTAGTTCTCTCTTACCTTATAAGGCACGTCAAACATAACTTCCAGTGCGAGCGTATAGTGCTAATGGACCGTTGCCGTTGCCAATCAGCACTGAGCCCAATGAGCCCCAGGCTCCGAACCAAACCCCATAGCCATGTTGTATGGACTGCATTATATTCTGATGGACCGGTACCCGCCATGCTAGTTCAGTGCGTGATTGCGGGTCGGTAGATTCTCGATTGCGATTCGGCACTCGTCTGTTGTCCCAAAATGTAATCGCTACCATCTCTTACTCTATCATAAATAAATCATATTTTTCTTTAGACGTTGAAATAAAGCTTTATGGAGTTTCAGGAAAATAAATAATAAAAGAACGTCGGGTCATTGTGCTCTTACAGTGAAGGAAAACATTGCAAGGACCTGCGCACGCTTGCGAAGAAATTCAAAGGTTGGGCGTGAGTCGGCAAATCCACACTGGACCTAAGTGGACGACTAAGGCCTATACCTACACACTTTACGGGTAGGCTCGTGCCCCCTGTGGGAACATTAAATTAGCTGATGATGATGATGAATCATTAAAACGATCTTCTACTATAAGCATCCTTTGTCCATTACTAGACAAAGTCTCTCCGATGATTTTAAATGCTCTGTTGGCTGGCTGAATGCATCTCGTGGAGGTGAAAAGGGCTCGTCTCCAAAAACATGTGTACCCTCCCTCCAATGGGTGCCTCTTAAATTCTCTTTATGTATAATATTTTTACAAAAAAAATGTAATAATACAAATTTGAAAACTAAGGGTTGAGACCACTAATTCTCACGCAATCCTATTATCTGCAAAAGTAAATGAGGGGATGAAACGACTTTTCAACTGGCCCCCGGTCATCTAAAGGTCTGGGAATCGAACTTTAAACTATTCCCGGAATATAGTTTAACAACTAATTGAATAGTTCAGGAGCTAGTGATCGTGATAATTTTTTAACAACAACAAAAATACTTTGTAGGCACATGAAGATTTTTGCTTTAATGCCATAAATAGTTTAATTTTGTTAAATGTTATTCTTATTCATTTGGCTTTCATAAAAAATACTTTGATGTCTGCCTATAAAGGATGAAAAGAGTGTAATATAGGTTCATTAAAAAAATGGATCACCAATATTATTATTTTTTGTTGTGAATGACCGTAAATGTTATCACTGAGTGTCGTCTTCTTCTGCACTTCCACTCGCCAGGAAAAGCAACGTGTAGATAAGTGTTCAGGGATGTTCAGATCTAGTTAGTCCACCTGATTGGACAGTGCTCCTTGGTCTATTGCTATCAATATTGACAATTTATAACATTGTTCAACTAGTTTATTAAAGGGATTTAGTGGGTTTTATAACCCAAACTCTTAGCTGAACCATCATTTACTAGCCGTTGAAGGAAACCAATCATATGTCAAAATTATTTAATGGCATTTTTATAAAGTAATGTATATAAGCTTGTAAAAGTCTGAAGAGTAAAATTATGTTTTGAAACTCGACCGTAAAGTTCAAAATCCGTTGGCATCTACAATTTATTTATATCCAGCTGGCTCCTAGCCTCAGACTACGAGGTACGCGGGACATTGTCAAATTTCCATCAATGGCCGATCAAACCCTAAATAATTGTTATACGGAAGAATGGACGCTGATACGGGTGTGATGATATCATTGTTGGTCCCGTTTCGTGTCTATGGTAACATTGCGTTTTGTTTATGGGCTAGCAGGGATGTTAATGGACAAACATTTCACATTTATTACCCTTTGCCGTTTGATTTAAAACTGTAACAAAGATTGATTGCGATAAAACTGATACTGGTCACGTTATAGAAATTATGAAAAGTGAACATAACAGGACATTATTAAGCGTTATTTTATGAGTAGTTATTACAAATTAGTGTCACTTCAATTAGCTGTACTTATGACTATGTGCGCGTGCAAATAAGAGAAGCCTATAAATAAGTTGCTTTTAGTTATATCAGTTTTCTGTCAACAAACACACTGACAAAATTACAAAAATCATTTTTATATCTATTGTATTAACTTTATATGCATATAGTTAAAAGGCTTATTTAACTTTACAAAAAGACGTCTTTTATTTACAATATGATTAATGGCTTTTCGTATATAAATGGATATGTAGTAGACTGTATTTGTGAAATATTTCTGACTTATTAGACATATTTCACAAACAGAGTCGAAAACATTTTCGAATCGAATTTGTATTCCACTATTATGATTGGATTTGATTAAACGAGTTAAACTTTGATGGTAAATAGATGCTTTAAGCCAATAACATTACCATTCGCGGATTTGATTGAATCCGCAAATAGCTTCCCATGGTTTGCTATTAGTGATGTGCATTAAAATTTTATCGACAAGCGTAATAATTTATATCAAATTATTATTTTTGTTTATAGAGTTACAACGTATTTTTATATTTTTAAATTTTTGTCACACTAGTCTGTATAAATATTGGTAACAATTTGTAAACTGAGGTACTTGTATTTTTCTGACTACAAGATGTGCACCAAATCGGAATAGGGGACGGACAGCAAAATTATGACAGAATTATTTATCCATCTCTTTCGGTTCATAATCGACGAGTTCCTGTGGACTAACGTATATAAAACTTTCCCTCAATTTATCTGGTTTCCATCATCGGACCCTAACTTCCTTGAAATAAGACTATCTCGGAATACTCTTTTCAACAAAGAATTAATTATCAAAATCGGTTCATAAACGATGGAGATATCCGCGAACAAACATAAAAAAACACATACGGTTTAATTGAGCAACCTCCGTATTTGAAGTCGGTTAAAATAAACATCGATATCTATAGAGCAAAGCTACAACACTGTGGGAGGAAATGACATAGTGCGTGATATGCGGAAACGTATTTAATGAAACAGGAGGGTGCTTCATGCGTGGGCCGTATACACTGTGCGTAGTCACAGACACTCACACATGCACTCTTGTGGGTCGCTTACATACACAAAGTTATGCAAAATATCCTAATTATTCTATCAAAGAGTAGTTGAGCATTAGGAAAAGTAGTTTGGAGGTATTAAGATTTCAAATTATAGAACTGGATTGTAGTCTATAAGTAAATCATTAATTTAAAACCATATAACCGTTTTAATATATATGATATCTACGACTCCCACATATTAGTATATCTGTGACGAACTTACTTACGACGATATTTTAATGAAAAAAACTTTTGTGGGAGATATTTTATGTAGGTTTTTAAAGCCATGCTTTATTAAAGACAAGATTACTGCAGTGGATCGTTAGAAGCTGATTGGGAGCTGTTTAAAATATTAGTTTATAATATAAAGCGACAAACAAATTTGATAACATTTTCAAGATATATTATCAACATATATTGTAACCAATTAAAAACAGCAGAGAGTAATTGAAACAACACCATGTATTTGGTAAGATGCAATTTATATGTATCATCTACTACGATTTCCTCCTGAGTTCGTCATGACATAGTTCACACTTCGTATTTTTTTAATGTGCCATTGATATAATTAAATTAAGTAACTCTCCACAATGAGTAATGCCTAGCGAAGTGTTAGGATGACAATCTATTTTAACAAATCTAAACAAATGACATAATTAAATACTAAAGCTAAAGTTACTTGAGAACTAACTGCAACAGATGTTTTACTAAATTCTATTCTTTCTCTACCTTTTTTTAAAAACTTGTATTCCTAACGGCGTCGACTACTTACGTAATTTATTGTTAACTGGATATTGTACTTTATATTCTAAACATGGCTTGCATCTATCAAACACAACTACGCACTCCCTAAAATAAAATCGTATGTAATAATATTATCCTTATAGGTACGAACAATAAACTGCTCAAAATTAGCAATTTTTGCAATTCTATCGAAAGGAATAGGACACCGCTGGGCGTCAATCTCGTACCATATGGCCAAATCGCTTGTCAAATGTGAGAATTACAATCGACAATATTCAACACGGCTTATTAACGAATATAGTTACATTCAGTCAATAGCTTCAGGCTAAACCGATAATTTGGGGCTAGCACCCCTGGAGGTTGAGAAACCATCAATGGAAACGTCACAGCAGTGTTTTCTATAGGATTAAATTGTAATATTATTTCGTCAAACAAATTTATATGTTATGTAAATATATATGAGTGTATTGCGATTGAATGCATAGAGTTTAATTCAAGTGTTCTTTTTCTAACGTGGGTATTCAAAGGTAGGTTTAAGATTAATATGCGGATTTCAGATATTACTTTGAACATTTAAAATGTAGTTGTTAATTTCATTATTGTTTTGTTATAAATATTATTGTTTGAGTCTACCGCTCTTATCATTTATTGTTTTTCCGGTTCACTTTTAGTACGGCCTTTAGTACCAAACTAAGTATTTCGCGGTTAATGGTGACTAAACCATTATTATATATTGTGCCAAAAATATATTTTACATACAGATCAATTCAACAATATGCCAATGCCTACATATCTATAGCACTCAGGATTCGAACCCGGAACACTTAGTGTAATAGTCAACTCCTTAACCACCACACCACATGAATAAACCATGATGACTACATATAATAACTATAATATTAATTTCAAAATGTTCAACAGTATTTAATTCATAAATTTGTGAAATACTTTATACGATAGCTTAGTCGTTATGGATTCACCAATTATGCCTTAATTTGTGCCAAATTTACGGCATCAAATTCAATGTAGTCAATATTCCGTATGTTAGTTTGGTAAAGGTAATTTCAACCTAGTAATTTACTGTTAGAGTTTCTCTCAATTTGATATTGAATTATCGAGGGCTATTGAATATACAAGGTTTGTGATCACGGAATCATAATTAGCTACTGAAACCTGATTAAGTACGAAATTATTAATTTGGTCATGTGTTTACAAAACTTATTATTAATAGATCAATTGATTGACGTTGAGAAGGCGTGAAGTGTCTTTTGAAACTTGCATTACATAACAACTAAGATATTACATAAGATAATTTTAATTATATTTTATTTGACTATCATGTCTTGCTTTAATGTCTTTTGGCTAACCTATGGGCACCTACAAAAGTGGCATGTATAATATTGAAGCAATTCCATACAGAATACCACGAATGGTAGAACTGGTAACTTAGTAACATGGGTACTGCTAGCGTTAACCGATTCTATACAATTCAATTTTGTCTATGACTGCAGATTGTTTTTGGGCTTATTTAGCATCGTTGCTAAAAAATATTCTTTAATTTTGTATATTAGCACGACTTCAAGAGAGAAAAAGAATTCTTAAAATTAACTTTGTCTATGCCATCATCAGTCTTAGTTAACCTTTAAGCTGCTCTTGTATTTGAGGTTCAAAAATAAAAACCTAACTCATATAACATGTTTATATTGTATAGTTTTACCACACTTTAATGTATTATGTAATACTGTTGCTTTAAGTATATAAGTATAAGCCCTCCCTTTGATCAACTGAAATAACAAATATCTATTTACCAATAACAAATCAATAAAACCATTACAATCTAAGCCCGTGAAAACACAAACAACACTAATGAATAACCACCCCGTTCAATGCGTAATAATGACCCGTTTGGTGCGATAATAAAATATAAATTCATAAAAAGACACGACATAAACGGTGGACTGCAACTAAATATTACTGTAATAAATAATGGTACACCCCGAATTTAGCGACGCACGCACGCTTACACACAACCCTACGCTTAAACTTGACATTCAATTCATTGACAAAAATGCCAGCGTCCAAAGCACCATTTTATTATTACAACCCCGCGTGTCCCTGTAAAACACAAAGAGATATTCGAGATTATTACATCTTTCCACGTTTAATTGTACACATGGTTAACAACAAAAGATTGAACATTTGTTACAGTTACACTTGAATTCATTATAAAGCGAGCCATGTACAAGTAAAAGAACGTATTCGTTTGGCTTTGACCCTGAATAGGCATGTTCGGTGAAATCTGAATGATAAAAGTTCGACGCGGACTAGTTACTCGTTGAAAATGAAGATGTATTAATCTAGTTGGGTTTAAATTGTTATTAAAACTATGATTAATGGTTACTGTTAATGGAGCGCAGATTAAGAGTAGGCTACACGCAACCACGTTAAAATTAACGTCGGTTACCCCGTGACATAGAGTGTAAATTATCTTCATCATAGACACTTAGTTTCGATTGAAGGATTACAGGATGGACGGACAACTATGCATGTTTAATGACGTGTTAAATGGAACCATAGCAAGCTGAATACGAACTACTTATCATGCGCTTTAAGCTTATTTTACGTCACGCCCTCATTAGCATTAAAAAGTGTTATTATTTATTAATATTTATAGTTATTAAGTACATAATTTTACTTGAAACATGTGGAACCTAAACGTGATATATAATCTATACATAAGTTCATATTTAACTTCGAACTTCAGTCATTACAATCGAGATATTGGTATACACGTGTCTCCCGACTGGGAACGTGTGGCAATGAATGTTATTATTTGATATCGTTTTTTCAAATTACTAGTCACAAATAAAAGGACTATTTCGGAGTGTTAAAAACTTTCAGCGATAATATTCTGCATGCCGTTAGGAATATTTGTTTGTTTACTCAAACTAAAAATAACTTTTTTAAGAAATTATAACATTATTATCAGGAATGATTTTTATTACTGGCAACTTATAAAAAGTATATATCTTTATAACTAAAAGATAATAGTTTATCTGTCAGCCTTATCTCTAATATAGCAATTATTTTCATCGATATTAGGATATAATTGGATAAATTAACTGTTGTAAAGGGTTAATTCTCATGAAACACAACATCTTCACATTGAACTTTTACCAATATAATTTTATTAACTCATTATAACACTAGATAAAATAACATTTTGAGCTTAATTCTAACCGCCTGGCAGCGTACAAACAGAATTACCCGCTTTCGTTGCCCGAGGTCCTGAGAATCCCTTCGATTTTGTACGATAAACAAACTTATATACAGGCGTAAGGTAAACACGATCGTAAATTTTAGTAGCATCGCTCCGGAAATTCTACATCAAATCATAATTTTTGTTACTTTGCCGTCTCTGTGTTTGGCTTACACGATTTCATTGCTATATTATGGTTGAATCATGCAGTAAATTTGACTTGCAACTTGCCAATACGTGTCAAACTTTTCGAATACGTTTCATGGGCAAACACAGTTGCGTGATCAACTTTCCGAATTGAAATTTCAAAGATCGGCGACGAATGAAACGTGTACAATAAAATTAGCATAATCGATATACGGACGCAATGATGCACCCCAGTGCATTATCGTTGCTCAGGCAAGATCGGCAACGGTCTGTGTCGACCTTTATTGGCAGTTTCGTATAGTTTACATGTACTTAATGTATATGGGATTGATATTAAGCATTATTTCATGCAAACGAGCGCGTACAACGACAATTACCCCGATACAATCTATGTTGTGCCGTGCACTGGTTTCCGAGTCGATTATTGAAACCGACTCGTTTGTTTGACTCGAAGCAATTACTTTTATTCCAGCCTTTATTTTTTAATTGTGCTCTTATTTTCATCGCGTATGCAAATGTGAATTGCTACTTTTTTAATGAACAGGCTACGTGGCGTGTTTGCGTTTTGTGAAATGTGGTTATGGTGGCTGATTACAAATAAGAAGTGAGGAGTTTTAATTTTTTTAATAATTAATTTACGTTATTGTTAATAATAAACTAGTAATTATTAATATGATGCGTGTGGTAATTGCATTTTCCTATTGAAATTGAAACCAAATTACTCACTATTTACTTAATATGTTATCCAACTAAATGACATAGAAGCATGTTACAAAATAAAAATAAATTGTCAATACAAAGAAATTGAAAAGGTTGGAATAATGTAGGTTCATTTGTTTATATAAAGAGCGTCGTGGCTCAATGGTGTGGACTGTCGCCTTCCTAACGGGAGGGCTGAGGTTCAAATCCCAACACGTACCAATGTGTTTTCGAATTTTCGAAAATATATGAACGTTATCCGACGCTCTTACGGTGAAGGAAAACATCGTGAGGAAACCTTCATGCACGCCCGCGAAGAGATTCGAAGAATGTGTGTGAAGTCGTCCAATCCGCACTGGGCCCGCGTGGACGACTAAAGCCTAATAACCCTATACGGGTAGGCTCGTACCCCTCGGTGGGGACGTTTAATGGGCTGATGATGATGATTTGTTTATATTCATATGAATCGTGATATATATCTTGTTTAAACACTCTCCGTCTAAGCCGCAGAAATTTTATCGCAAAACGCTACTAAACCTACCAATATTTATTACTTACGGTGAACTTCGCGTACAGCAATAAATAATCTAAGTTTAAAGGAAACAAAACGAGTCGTTACCACAGATACAGTTTTGATGAAGATTTATGTGATGTATGCTAAATCACCTACAACATTATTCAAAACACTACCGCATTAAACTATTTTCGTACATTGTAAATTTTCCGAGCCGCTGTAGGGTGTGTTGGTATAGTAAAGGTTTTGGGACAAAATAATCGTTCTGGATACATTTGTAAATATGTATGAACACAAAAAATTGTATTAAATTATCTCAATTTTAAACAGATTTCATTGGTTATTGTATAGCATAGTTTTAAGCCATGGTTTAAGAGCCTATGGGTTAAGTTTAAAATGAAAAGCAATATAACTTTTTTGTTTTTTACGGGTTTTGTTTGAATATCAAACAAAAGTGTATTTTAACATTATATCTTTTGTGAATACTTTAAATCTTATAGTTTGGACAAAGATGATAATATTTCAAATAAAGCCCAACTTTTTCAATATATTTAACGTCACCCTCACCTGTCTCTGCAACTTTTCAGTGTAAAGTTTCTGGACGTCGACATAACGATATTTTCGGTAACTAACTAGCTGAAAGAATAACATTTATGTCTTTCAAGACTACCCAGTGTTCGGTTTCTTGTGTGATTATGTTAAATAACATTAATCTGGGATTTTAATTTCCGACGTTTAAGAGTGAGATATATTTTAAAATATGTTTTATATGTATATCAAACAGTCACTAAAATATGATGAAATAATATAGGAATCTCTTTAAGACAATCAAGTATTACCAACATTATAAATCTATAATAATAATAATAAATAATAAATCTTTATTAAGTAAAAACATTTACATGTTAACCCTTACCAGTAGTTCCTAAACTATAAACACTTATTTATTGGTAAATATTTTGCTGTTATTGTTGAAGAATAATTTATTTATAATTAACTTGTTGCTAACAATTATAATTGCTTATTCGAAACCTTAATTTGATAAATGGATTTCGACTCGAATTTACATTATATACAATACAGTAAAGGTTTGAGCCAGGATGCTATGACAATTATTAAAACAAAAATAACAAAACGAAAATGATAGAATCGCTTTTGGTTTCTTCAAATACAATCATATCAAAATAATACAGGGAAAATAAAAAACATGACCTTAGTTTTCTTAATATTTGTGAAATAAGTTACTACATTAATAATCACCCTATACGGGTAGGCCCGTGCCCCGCGGTGGGACGTTTAATGAGCTGATGATGATGAAGTTACCACATTATTCAAACTTTTTATGATTACTTTGTATGATAAATCGCTTAAATTTGACGGGCTCTTGAAACAAATAAACTAATTATAATAATAAAAAAACAATAAAAATTAAACTATCTCACTATCTATACACAGATTACGCAAGTCCACAATGTGAGAACAAAAAACAATCTCTCAATATGACTTAGTCACCGCATGACAAAAAATACAACTGTAATAACAAACCCGGCATTATGCGTGTCCTTTTAATTCCATAGAATCAAAGCACCCCAATCATTAAACAAAGCTCACATAAATAAATAAATAGCGTCAAACAGCGTGAGTAAATATGCAGGGATGCACCGAGAAGGGAACTTTGCAACTTCTATTACAATGGATTTGAGTTTGAAATTGCACGGCTGTAAATTGGTATAATGGGGAATGCAATGTCGCTACGGGTACCAGAGATTAGTTAAAAAAGTTAACAAAGATAGTCATGTCTAGATATGATTATAAAATAATAAATATAGATAAAATCATGATGAAATGCAAGACATTAAGGATTTTATAAATCTATCCATTGTTTTAGAATCAAAATAATTTTGGAATAATTACGCTGTTACCTATGAATTTTGCAGCTGTATTGTTCTTAAATATTTTAATCTATAGCTACATTTTAATAAATTAATAAGTTTGGAGTATCTATTTCTCAAATTAAAATAAGCGATTTCTACTAAATGCATAATAATAAATGTATATGATTAAGATATAAAGGTACTCTTTAAATTGTTCATTTAAATTTTTTTGTTGGTCTGCATGCTTGTTCTAGCTAATGTCTTGAACGGCTGAACCAATTTTGATCACGCTAGTACTGGCAGGTAGCATGTGTAATAAGGAGTATCTTAGACAACCTTTATTTGTGAAAGTAAAAGCAGTGCTACTTTATTTCGTTGAGAGCAAAGCAAGCAAAGTATTTATATGCTACTCGTACAACTAAAACTAACGACAACGTATAACTTTAAGTTTTGAGCTTTAAGATAAATGTATTAAGCAGTAAAAATAATTAATATCTACAGAAACTTAAGGTATCTCTACGTATGCTGTTTCTGATCGGAAGCTTGAAAAACGTTTACCGATAGGTAATATTAAATATTCAACTAATTTAACAGTTATTTGCTGTCAAATTCTCATTACACTAGTCTAAGCAAAGCTCTCATATTACCTAGATGTAATCTGGGCTTGGTAATTCAAGTTTTATAGAATAAATGTAATAGTAATATCCCGACTTCAATTACCATAAAGCATAATGTTATGACTTGACTCTAATGCAACTGTCGAGACGCATTAACACTTTATTAGCGAGCGAAATCCTTTCTAAATCCGCTTACTTTCAACTATTTTACAAAACGACTAGATTATGAGAATTTTCAGCTTGCGTTGATGATACGCCCTTGGGTACCTTCCAGTATTACAAACGACTATTGGCAGCGTATATACAATGCACTGTTACGCATAACACCATTGGATTATAAATATCGAATCGTAAACTCCACGAGCTCTATATCGCCATAGTTAAATTATATGAATTAATGAGCGAATGGTTATGGTTAATAAAGAACATAATTTGTAATGGCATGTAGTGTTTACTGCTTGTGCAGATTTAAGGAGCCATGCATCCGTGTTCATTTGCTGTGATTATATTACTCGTATGTTAAACATAATTATGCTTGGAACAGTCAGGTGATTATCAATAGTTTATAAGACTTTAAATGCTTAATGTGGAAAATCTTAAGAGGTATATCAATCATTAAACAATAAGCTGACTCTGGAATTAAGTATTAAGATGATATGGTGGGTTAGATGAAAAAGACGGAGCTGAAATATATATTTGCTTATAAAACAATCTATTTATTCGTTTATTAAAGTCTTAAGACTTTAGGCAAATATAAAGTGCGATTGAATCCGTGTTGAAATTAACATTAAAATTTAGATGTCTTTCTATTATAACTTTACTACAATTTAAAAAATAATCCAGATTTGTCAATTTTTTACTAGCAATCTATTTATCTAAATAAATAAGTTATCCGCTATTAAACAAAAAAGTTTAAGCAGTAGCAAAATCGAAATATTACCATAAAAAAATTAAATCTACTAATGAAATTAAAGTTTCTTGAGCTATTACAAATGAAGAGACTCATTACAACAAAACACGAATAAATAAAGAGAATTGTTAAAATCAAACAAAAGAAATATCAAACGCATTTGAGACATTTTTACTGATATTGTATTGAACTTTGATTAAAAACACGTATGAGTAATAAACAAACTCAGTATGTTAAACAAAAGTTGTTTTTTATTCTCGAATAACTTATGCGACTATCGCGAACTCGTATCTAGTGTACAGTGCGGGTTGGAAACTTTTGATCCCCTGACATAAATCTCCATCAGAAAATAGGGAGGGACGTAACCGGCTTAAGCTTAACTGTGACTAGTGGCCCGGTTCTTACTTTAAATATATTGTAATAATGATAAAATACACTGGCTAATTTCAACCTCTATTTATTCTTTAATAAAAAACTTTTTATCGTAGCAACCCCGTATTTGCAGCTAGCAAATATTATTTCATATTTCACTCGTTTGTTTTCCTGTTAATATAGTAAATAGATGTTGTATTATCGTTGCTAATAATCTTATTTCGTTAGTCAGCTTATCTGTAAGCTGTGAGTATATTGGTCTACGCGAAGAATTACGGAGTATCTACGAGATTTATAAGGAATTATCGTCTGATATAAGATAAGTGGATCGTAATATGGTGTTGTACTTTATAGAGATAATGCAATAAAAAGATCGTCGAGATCAAAAAATTACAATTAACTGGACATATGATAAACAATAATCTAATAATAAGCGAGCTAGATTTAAAAGATGAATATTTTATGTACTTCTATGCTATTCAAATTCTATAATCAGAGTCAAAAAAAATAAATGGAACACAAGTTTATGTCTATATTACGACTATTAAAACTTTTCGGATTGGTGTCCCCAGTAAGGTGCAAACAATTAATGAAAGTATTCATAAGTGCTTTTTGTAAGTCATATCTGAATAAATGGATTTTGACTCTGCCAAAGTGTAATTTAAAGTAATAATGTTATTTAGAGTAATTTAATCTGTATAAGCATGTATAGGACTAAACTAATTTAAAGTAACTTAACAAAATAACATCCCATTTTATAAAATCTTTGGCGAATGTGGTACACGGTAAAGTTTGTAAAACTCATGCTGTACTTCATGATGATATTACTTAAATGTTTAAATGAAATTTTAATAAATAAATAAAAAAATACAAAAAGTTTTTTTGCAAATGCAAGGAAATTTGGATATTCCACAAATACAAATAAGGTCCATTGATAAGTCAATCAGCAAAAGCAGTTTATGATCCGTGAATAATCTCTGATTTGCATTTTCACACAAATACGTTATAATAGGTGCATATTCATATTGGAACGCAGAAATGATCAATTATATAAGCATAAATGCGAACGGTATTGCGTGAATCATGTCCTTTAAACATTATTCGTTTACCAAATGCATCCATAGCGGTTGAAAATAAAATACTCGTATATGGGGAAGGGAGGCATTTTTTACCCACATTAAACTAATTGAATTACTTTATTTTGTCATATATATAAAGTGAAATTGATAATAAAAAAATAAAATTTAACAGTTTCTGATAATCTGGTTATTGTGTCGAGTAGCAGAATGATGTCAACTGCAAGGGATCGGTTCGCGTGCAAATAATTATGGGAGCCCTTTGTTCAGCAGTGGACATTTCGGACTGTAATGATGATGAAATAAAACATACTGAAAGAGTTTTTAACTGACTCAATCATGGAATCATCTTTTAGTTAATGATGTTATATTCTATATGTATCTGTGTGTACCAAATCAACTGAAAATTCGTATAAGTCCCTTCGGGTTTCGAAACAACGAACTTCGGACTAAGCTGCGATATTTATAAAATTTATAGACTACCCGCTCAAATCACCATACATGGAAGCAATTTACTAACATGTTATCATAGAGATAATCCTCAATTATTATACTTCATATTTTGAAATAACCAAAAAAATTTTTTCTGATTTCACATCAGTTTTGAGTAAGTCCATTTTATTATTTATTTATACGATAGGGTTACCGAAGGTTTATATATAATGTCATATCTTTATTTATGAATTTTGATTTTTATTTCCTAATGCTTTTTCTTTTTTTATGCTTGGATTATAATAAATTAAGCAACTTAATTTAATGAGTATGCAACTAGTTCCTATATTTATATTGCTTGTGATCTAATTATAAACCCTTGACTCAGTTTGGCGCTAAGAATAACTCTTAGAATAAATCAATAAATGAAATACCCACATTCAAGCAGTATTTTTTACATTTCGCGTCCACTCAAATCTTTCGTCCTTTCACACTTGTCCCATGTGGTATATTATTGGTATTAATGGCATCATTTGCCGTATACCGCATCTGAATGAACTCGTATTGAGTAATAGACGTTTCACCCCATTTGGATATCGATGCCATGAACATTCACCAACTGTTGAGTCGGCTTGCCGTGGCGTTAAATATTTCCGTGTAAGTACTACCATGCTTGATTATATATTTATTATTCTAATGGATGCGGGAATGTCCTTTTTAGCAGATCGGTTTTTTATGCGTTTTTGATATGCCTTCACTTTTACGTCCGATTAGATTTGATGCTTAGTTATATATGATGGCTAAGTATTTGAACAACTGTTGCTTTATTTGAAACTGTTACGTTATGTCATTATTGATTCTACGATTGAAATGTTTCATTGGATTCTGTATTCA
The DNA here is from genome assembly GCA_019425675.1 of Leucinodes orbonalis. Lineage (NCBI taxonomy): Eukaryota > Metazoa > Arthropoda > Insecta > Lepidoptera > Crambidae > Leucinodes > Leucinodes orbonalis. The sequence goes on along the minus strand of PQWD01002269.1, from coordinate 128,968 downwards.
TTAGCATGAGTTTTTGAATATATTCACCAGATATGATTAGCGAGCTAGGTTTAGACTTTGATTAGCATAACACGCAGTGTTTTCATTAAATATTTGGGAATTTCGTTTTACAAATGTATCTACATTTAAACCTTTAGCCGCATAATAATTCAGCATTCACCATTAGGGTAGATTGTATGTTGGTTTTGAAAATAACTAAAAATGACACTCATACGATTACTAATACGAGTAAGTACCTGGGGGGTAACCGCCATCTCTTACTAGTGTATAATGATGACGTCAGTGTTTTTGTACTAAGAAAAGGTGAAGTATTATTATTACAACACTGTTATACACAAGAGATGATGGTAATCCATCCGTACCTTTAAAATACTACACATATGAAATGCCTAATATAATAAGACCTTCATATAGAATTAAAATTTAATTTCAGTTTTGAATGGTTTGCATTGAAAGCTGTGTTTACGTATGTTAATTTAAATGTATATAACACCAACATTTAGGGTGAGTACTGTATTCGACTATAATTACACTTGTAACAAAAGAGATACCAGATCGCATTATCGGTCTCACATCGTTGTTATCAATGCAGGCTTGCTTATAATATTATTGATGTTTTATACAATACAGTTTGAACATCTGTGTCTCAATTCTGATTAGTGATGCCACTCTTTTACGTCACTAAGGATAGCATATCGATACTAGATAATACTTAGGTTATATTTTGGTGTATATTATATAAGGATAAGAAAATATTATCATTGGTTTCGAACTGTAGGTTCTATTCCTTCCAGGTATGAAGGCAACGGCTAAAATGTTTCATAACAAATAAAAAAGTCGTTTAAAGAAAGAAAACTCTCAGCAAATTACATGATTTTTAGAATTGTATGATGTATACTAAACAATAGATAAACGTACTTTATTAAGTTTTTTAATATATGGATATAATAATACATTTAAAATACTCAGACAAATGTAAACAGTCAAGTTCACGCACTGCATGGGGATTGAAACCGGAACCACTTACAGTAACAGTAGCCATCTTATCAACCATTACACCACTAGGTTTGGATAAATTATAAAATTGTGAATACGTAGTATTGATTTCTAAACTGATATTAACATCGATAGATACGCCATATCAGGTAAATCCTGCATACAAATAATGCATTTTTGTTAGTTTGCACTCGCTTCAGGGATTGGTTGGAGTTTACCACCTAGTGGTACCCCGGATAAAAGTATTACCAACAAAACTAGTTTTGACGGTTGAATAATCCCGTGTATAGGGGACCCGAAAGGGTCCATGCGATTTGCAAGTAGAAGGGTCAGTCCACTGCATATAGCTTGATATGAATGCAAGTCTTCAGGGCCAGAATATTATTATACATGAACATAATAAAATTAAAGCAACAATTTGTGTATGGAGTCTTATTCGTTGGTCTCTCCGTGTCATCTATTTTCACCGCATTTATAGTTGTATAGAGTATAGTATAGTAATATTTTATAATTTGATATTACAAGCGATATTATTAGACATTTAACATCTCAATATTAAAAGCAAGCCACTTCGCTGAGTTCTCACTTTAGGAACTGTTACACTATTGGCATACGATTATTATTATATATAACTCTATTTGCTAATTTTTTAGAAATATATATTTAAGTCAAACCAAACATATTTATTTAATTTAGGCCCCAGATGCAGTCCTTGTAATAAAACTACCACCATTTCGTAATACATCGTAAATTAAGGTGTTTTTTAATGTAAGAAGACGATCAAGACGCGCACCTGATGGTAAGTGATACGCTTGACCATGACAGAGTGGCATTGAATGAGACTAACAACTGATAGACAGTTATTATTTTCCGCCAATGCCGCACTGCGCCCGACAACAGATGTTGGATCTCTTATACGCGGTAATTTTACAAGCTACAGTGCCCTCACCCCGAAACATAATGCGGTGGTACCTACGTAGACGACTCAGTATCAAGTCTTCCACCTAATGCGGCATTTTATTAAATAAATACATTCATAAATTGTTATATACCTACATAGAAACATATGCTAGTTATAACAAACATCTGATGTTTGCCAATCTTGATCAGAACTGAAATTAGCAATACTCAAATTGATTCGCTTAAAAATACAAATGGAATAATCAAAATACAATTACGGTTAAAATTAGTGACAAAATTGCAATAACTTTAATTTATTAATACTTTTATTGGCCTAAAATTCATTAAATAAAGCAATAAAGTTCCTTTTTAAAGCAAACAGTCCAACGCATTAAAATATTTGCGTGGGATTTAAAGTTCGACCGATGTTTTATTTACAGATCTCGTTTGGAATCAAATTAATTTTGATGTCACAATCTGTTTAAAACTGTTTGAATCAAATTAGAAATATAAATTGTTCAAGTCTTGAATTTAGATTGGGTTATATTTATTTAAAGCATATTTAGATATTTTACGACAACGGCCCCGGGTGTGAAATATTATTCAGCTTTGTGTCAAGATAATGAGCTCGAAATTCGAAAACACATTGGTACGTGGCGGGATTTGAACCACCGCCCTCCCGGTACGAGTAGGAGGGCAACGGTCCACACCATTGAGCCACTGACGCTCATATCTTATGTATATCATTTACAAATTGTCCAGGGGCTGGTTACTGTCGGAAATACCCTCGGTTATTTTTGTAGGAGGCACTATCGCGCCTCCAAGCAACAAGACAACAGCAACAAGACGAGCTAAGCCAAGGGCGCTACCTACTTTTTGTTTTATCGTTTTTTTGAACTCTCAAAGAATTAGTTGCCGATGTACCAGATAGTTCATATCCGCAGGATATGATGTCGATAATAAACTAATATTAAACATACGAAGATTCCATTGATAAGCTTTAAAACTTTGGATGAATATTCGCATCACCTCCACGACGGTAGAAACGGCGAAGCTGTACATATTAACTGATATGTAGATTTTTTTGAAGTAAGGGTCCGTAGAGTTAGGTCGTGTAGATTCAGAAGCTTAGCTCTACATGAGGTCTGATATATTTTATACAGCGCTAACTTTCGTCTTGGCCAGATTTTACTTGGAAAGTTTTTGGTAGGATAATGGTAATACTAATGGACAATGATACTACGATAGTAGCCGAGACTGATAGAGGTGCTCTCTGAAACACGAAATCATCTTTTTTTCATTCAATTAGGTGATCCAGCACACCATCAACTAATTCAACTAGGTATTATTTAATAAAGTAACATTCCAATTGCGTTCTCAAATGGGATTAGAATCCACGATCTACTAATTCCGCAGCGATCTATACTCAACGCTCATAGTACCACACCACAAAGGCAATTCTTCAGCAAAATAAATAATGCAAATAGTTTATATTGATAATTCTGTATCAAACCATGATGCAAGATACAAAGCAAATCCTTGTAGATTAAACTCTATTTACATTTTTCCCAGGTTTGTACTCAACACTTACCAACTGCGTTGTCAAATAAAACAAAAGGGTGGTATAATGACAAATTAACAATTCAAACCGCAAAGAAATTACGGTATTTTCGCGGCGGATTTAGGGGTGCCCGGTTGGAAGCGCTTTTAGTCTCGATTCACAGTTGAGATAAGCAAAATCATGAGTAAGGTATGAAGGGTAGAAGAATCCAAGGCGTGAGTGCGCATAATCTGGACGGCATTCGTAGGGTTGCGTTGTCAAACTAAGAATTAGCGGGAAACTTTTTTGCAAATCTTGTCTCGTTACATTTATTGTACTCTATTTTGGGAAGTGATCTTGTTGTGTGAGACATAATTAATTACTTGACTAATTACTAAATTCATCAACAAAGCTGTGTGAGGATTGATAAAAGATTTTAAGTGTTAGTATTGCAAGCTATATATTGCTTTGCTGATATGAATTAACAGTATCGAACATTTTTTGTATTAGGTTATAGTTCTTTACGCGTTTTATTTAAAAGTGGAAAGTCGATTTCTGTGTTATGGATTTCTTACAAAATAAGTAAACTTATTTTTTTTAGTTTTGTTAATTAACTTTCACATAATTTTAAGGGCTGTTTATACAGTGCCTTATTAAATTATTGAAATATCAAACTGAGCTCTCAACGAATTTAAAACTAAGCACTGTATTTGTACACGAAAATGGTACCAGCCCTGGAAAACAGTTGGTAGCACATTTTGTCAACGTAGATAGTAAAATCTGGGAGCTTTACAGTTTGTTCGGATAACGATGAGCTCGCACAAAGTATGGAAATTATTAAATAAACTATGTAAAACTTTCTTTATGCTTAAATCAAAGATACAAGATGTAGTTACCACTCAAAAATATACCTACGTGTTTTTTAACTGTATTTGAGAATGGGAAATACACTTAAGAATTTTTATAAAGTTTATTATCGAATGCGAAAAATAAAACTCACGAATAATACTTAAGAAAAGCAAACCCTTACCAAAATCTTAATGGATGTTATATCACAAATTCATCCGGCTTGCGTTTAAAATTTTCAAATCCAAATTCACCCGGCAATTTCGGTAACTCAAGCCAAAAGGGTGAAAGAGGGAAAAAGCAAAGGGTGATTAAAGATAAACAAACGGCTCGCAGCCGACGTGCGTTCCGGGCACCGGACCGTTCGGATAATTTGCAATTGTATAATTATACTTAGCGGTGAGTTAAACGAGAGTTTTATGCCTTCCCAAGACATTGACGTGGATTTACGCGGGGCGTAATCGCTGGAGTTATTGGTCGATCCGAGGCCCTCACAGCCCGTTTGGGGTGAATCCATGGTAATGTGAAATGGGTAAGCCATAAGCCATATCTTTGCTAGTTGCAATCCCCAATAAAGTTCTGCAATAGAATACTGATCTTGAGAAAATAAAACACCAGTTTCTATAGAAGATCCCTGGACAGAACTAGCTCCGTTAATTTAAGTATAGGAATCAATTTGGCATACCGACATAAATCACTTGTGGCATGAAACCCAGATTCTCAATGTGGTTGACTTCCCAAGTAATAGTTGTACACTACATGGGTTGTCAATCTATAAGTCCTTGCAGCAGAAATATTTCCGATAGCTTCAGGATAACTATTGTATAAAGGCATTGTTCTGTAAGCGTGAACTATTAATATTGCCAGTTTACTTTGCGATACTCAATAAACTGAGCAATAATAACGTTTTATTGGTCGGGTTTCGTACAAAAGCTATCTGAAGTCGATGCGATGTATTGAAAATACTGCCCGCTTCTGTGGTATAGCTTTTATATTCGTTGCTAGTATTTAATATAACGTATAACAATTAAAGGATTTTAAAAAAAGTAAGTACCCATCATTATTCCTACAAAATACCAAATCATCAACAGTAAGTAATTGTAAAACACAATTCAATTTACATTGTAATATAGTTAATGATGATGATGATAGTCAATATATCTAGCATAACTATAAGAGATAGTTACTTAATACAGTTATTGAACTATTTCTTGAATAACAAGTATTTTAAGAAATAGTTTATTAAGTATCAAAGATCAGTCTCCTACCGAACGCCATGGTTAAGGATCTTTTGTAGTTGTTTTTTCATTTATGAAATTCAATGTTTGTATTTCTAAAACACTTTCCCCGAAACTCGTATAACAAAGATAATCCATATTTCCAGAAACTCACCGGCAGCATACTAAAATATGGAAGGGCTGCTCTTACCTTTTATCTGAAAATTTAATGTTTACTCTTAAAAGTGATCGATTGTTGCCAGAACCATAAGGTTTTACCCCCACACAAGCCAGTTATAGAGCGATACAATGTCGGTTTTGTAGGCGGCATTTCTGTAATGATTCTGATATAACTGCCTCTGTCTAGTGGACGTGATTCAAATCCGCGGAAAATCACTTTGTGGAATTTTACCGAGTTTGGGAACATTGCAGGCCTAATAACTTGTTTGTCTGAAAAGATGATTTCGTCCTTCGGAGGGCAAGTTAAGCTGTCGTCCCGGCTACAATGGGAAGGCAGCACCTTGCAATGTAACGTTATAGGCTGTAAGTTATGATGTTTTCTAATTGTTATTTTGACGTCAGTCTGATAGATTTGTCGTAATAATTGAAAAAGTCGATGATATTGATGTTTACACTTCGGTCCCTTTTACGAAGGTGATTACCAGTTTATATGCAGCAGAACGTAGTATGGAGCCGTTCTTATCACACTTTTTGAATAGATAAGAAAATTACCGTAAGCAACTATGCAGATATTCTATCTTAGGATCACTGGTCAAAATACGATCGATCACAGAAGCTTCTTAACATTGTATCCTATTCATTAAAAAAATATTAGTTTAAAAGTCAATAACGTCAATTTGCCTTATAGTATATCAAATAACACAGTGAGTGACATATTCATAAACTATTCCAGTTACTTATTTCCTAATAAGACGTGAGATAAGACATAATAAAACATTTCTACATTTTTCTCTTTATTTCTTTCAAGTGCCCTTTCTCTAGAGACCGCTCTATGAATTTTTAGGTACACAAATTTGTATTATAACGCTGTGGAGATTTTTCTCCCTTTTCCCTTACACGCGAGTAGTACTGTTTTATATAACCCGTCCAAATAATATTGTGGCTGCATTATTTTTGTAAGGACAAGGGATTATTTGGGTATTTCCTCCATCTAAGGTTTGTCTTTTGTTCTTGTTAGAAAGGGCTTATTTGAGTATTAGGTGGGTCCCTTTTCTAGGCGTTTTTATCTTCGACACATAAATGTGAACAATATAAATGGACGCGTATGTACATTGCTTTTTCAATAGTGAGTTCGTTCTGACTAGTTTTTTGTTTTGTAATCAATTTAAGAATGGACCGACGACTTGCGCAAGGTCGCTGATGGTGGCTGGATGAAAAAAGCGGAGGGATTGTAAACAAATTCCACTATGGTACTTCAAGGCAGGATTCCATAACACCCATACAATCGGAGTGCTTAGGGGTCTTCGACAGTTCATTTTTGTCGACAGTTTCTGCCACATACATTAATTTATGGTATGAATAACCATCGGAACACTTTCCATCAGGTGAGTCGCATACCTCCTTATTTTGTACAAAAAATGTTTTTATTAAGACACATCACTCAGTGCCAACACACAACTCACTAAAATAATATAATAAATGATGAATCTAGTGATTAAATCAATTACAGAAAATGCACAGCATGTTCAATAGCGCTATTTTTATTGCAAATAACAATTTATTGACTTAAAAAATAATATTTAATCAGTACATTAATTCTGACTCGGCAAATTATTCCAATTTTGTTTTTTTAGGATCAGATCGGGTATCTGACGCAGTATGTAGTAGTATAGTATATGTAGTGTTGATTGCAATAGATTGAAGTAAATAAAGCAAAAAGCCCATGTGATGGCAATTGGCTGTGAAAAAATGCTGTATTGGTTGGTCAGCCTGCATTTGCAATGTAGAACCCTCAAAAATAACAGTATTTCTCCTTTATTAATGGATGTTATTACACATATAAACCTTCCTCTTGAATTACTATCTATTAAAACAGCATCAAAATCTGCTGCAGTCTTAAAGATTTAAGCGCACATAGGGATATAGGGACATAGGGATAGAAAAAGCGGCTTTGTTTATACTATGTAGTGATTTACAGTTGCCAATTGGACAACTAAGGCTTATAAACCCTTTACGGGTAGGCCCGTACCCCTCGGTAGGGACGTATTATGAGCTGATGTGTTGTGATGATATATATACCGTCTGGTAACACGGTAGATAAGAATACTACTGTATATTTGTTTGTTCATGTAGAGGTTATAAGAAGAGTCCTTTGTTTATCAGTAGATATTATTCAAATTCAAAGTCAAAGTCAAAAACATTTATTTCAAATTAGGCTTACAAAAAGCACTTATGAACGTCAAAAAATATACATATTAATTATACATATTCAGTTCCAAAGATGATTATTTCATTGCAATGTTCTTACAAAATTGAGTTCAGAAGACTGTACTAATTCGAAGATTAACATGTTAAACAACAAACAACTTTTATAAAGACGTAGTAAATTTCCTAGGTAAATATAAAGTATTTTAAAAGTGAAGTGAAGTGATTGTATAAAATAAAGCGTACAATAAAGTACCCAAGCATGCCAGTACTCTATTTATTTATAATAGACTTATAGGACATTATTACCGCAACAGCTTGTACCTCATTTATAGGCCATGTCGGTCAAATTTATATGGAAAAATGGTTTTTGATTGGACCTGCTGTAATGGTGTTCAAAAGGAAGTTACTTACATAGAGCTGACGTTCCGATTAATTTCATGAAATAATGATTCTATATTTTTAGTTTTTTACAAATAACGGTATATATTAATTTTATTTAAAATTAATATGCATTTTCCCGTTATAGAACGCTTTATTTTGCCTATGTAACAAATTAAAAAAAAACCATACACTCAGAAGCGTGTATTGTTATACCGTATGTAATACTAGTTACATTTAATATTTTGTAAAGCTCTGTCGTATAATACTTTAGCAATTTGATAATCTTAAACTATCGATGTAATAATTAAACAATATTCAAAAAATAATATACCAAGCTTACAAATGCTTGTTACAATTAAATTTTATAATTGAACTTTAAGAGCGTAAGCAAATTTTTATTTTAAAATTATTGAAATCAACTAGCCTAAATACCATCATGTTGTACATATACGGGCTGGTAGATACTAAATATGACACTCATAATTTTTAATAGTGTGTGTTACACATAAGCCATCTGGTCCGATGGACCGAGGACTTGCGAAAAGTCACTGGTGGCTACAGGATGAGGAAAGCGGAGTACCGGAATATCTGGTGCAAAATGGAGGACATCTGTGTCCAGCAATGGCCATCAACAGGTTACAGAGCTGAGAGTTGACACAATTAGTACAACAACGCTATAACGCTTCCATTCCTTTTTTTGTCGTAGCATATGTCATGCTACATCCATACATCATAATGTAGCAGCTCTATGTTATATCTATCAGAACGTCGGGTCATCGCATGTAAGATGTCCCGCTGACGAGAGGCTAACACATGTTATTGACCCCGCCCTATTGTTAACGGCATATGGCGACCGAGCCCGTGCCTTCCCAAATTAGCGAATTTTGCCCAAGAAAATTGCTTGCCGCATTAGCGCCTTGATGACAGCTCCACCCGAGGCATGGCCAACGAGCCGGCTTTCAATTGTTTTGACCATTCTGATTACGGATAAAAACGGGAATTATTGAGCCTCATTATACAGTCATTATTCAATTTTCATGTTATTTGTACGCAGCGTTGCATACGAAGCTTATTTCGGTACGTTTACCAACAAACTGGGTCTTTCAGAATGTGGTTAGATTGTAATCAAAGCTAATAGCCTGGGTTGTGTGTTTAGTCACATAGTAAAGATATTATCTTAGACTATTTTTATGGTTCGTATCTTGATGGTGTCAAATTACTTTAATATATTTTTAACAAATTATTTGCTCGCTTTAATTCAACGAAGCTCTTTTGATAGATTGATAAGCAAGACTTATGATATTTGATTCATTTAATGCTAAGTAGAGATGCTCTTTATTAAAAGAAGTCGCTAGTTGGCACCGGGGATGGTTGTAGATAAATTTTAATGCTCATGATCATTTATCATTTCAGTTAGTTGTGATCACATAAGAGACCTTATATACTGGAGTATCTTCTTCATCTTTGAACAAATTAGTGTTGGTTTTATTGAAACGAAGGACTCCTTGCCAGAAAGCAGAATCGAGTGAAAGAAGCAATAATAGTTATAAGAAGGTCATATAAATCAACAAGGGCAAAAACCTGAACCTTATATGTTGCTACTTCAGAATAAATATGCTTTGGCAGACATGCAAGAGTAGGAAAATCAGTTAATTACTGGATATTTTTATTTTATGATAAAGTAAACGAGAAATGGGCTAACTTATGTTTAATGACACAACTATCATACACATTTGCAATACCACTGGGCAAAGCGATGCGTTGCCAGCTCTGTATATGGGAATATGTGAGTATAGAGTAAATTAACATTCATTTAACTACGTCTTAAATTACTATATGCAGTGTGGCCCTTCTTGCTTCTTCTTGTTGTTTGCTAGATTGGGAACTTATTTCATTACCAATTGATAACTTCTAAATTGGAACTTCACTATGTACAGTAGTAAGATCAAAATTCCAGATTTCTTGATCAATATTCTGTATATTAGTTGATATACTTATGGTTAAAATGTAAGTAGGTAGTCCCCCATTTTTTATAATCGACAATTTGTTTTTGATTAATTCAATAATGTATTTGCCTGTAAAGACATGTTTTTTACACGTTTCACATAAATAACTCCATAGTAATGTATAATTGTATGTCGCTGGCAAGTCTGTACCAATAAATAAATAAATAAGTATGCTCAGTCAACTAGTCTGTTGACGACCATGACAAGTGAGACGTAACAAAGTCTATAAAAGGCATTCGGTACAAATATATATATTTTTCAAACTCTATGAACCAACCATTTCAATACTACGTGCCGTTTAAATAACATCATATGAAATGAAACGTTTCTCTATTAGAAATTTTTCGAACACAAAAATCGTATTTCGCGTAGCAATACAATGAAAAAGCTTTTGCATTGAACACAGTTCTATATTGTGGCGCTTAAAGGCTATCATCGATTTATCCGTTCAAAAAAATTGTTGGATTTCAATGACAACAACATTTTTATGGGTATTTTCATATTATTTAAAATAGAAGCTCAATAGTGTTTAAGTATATCGTACATTTGAATGGAATCATTATGTGAAACTATGAGAATTTTTGTGAAACAAAGCAACAGTCCGCACCTGAGTGTCGATGGCTCAATGGTGCGGACTGTTGCCGTCTTACCGGGAGGGTGCAGGTTCAAATCCGTGCACGTACCAATGTGATTTAAAATTTTCGAAATTATATGTAGGTTTATCCGACGCTCCAACGGTGAAGGCAAACATTGTAAGGAAACCTACGCACGCCTGCGAAAAGATTCGAAGGTTGTGCGTGGTGTCGGCCAATCCCCACTGGGCCACGTGGACGACTAAGGCCCCTCGCTGGGGAGGTAATGAGCTGATGATGATTTTGTGAAACTTTACAAACGTGTTTTAAATTTATGAGTCTGGTTGCTTACTTGTAATTTATCTATACACGACGGTCCACAGTATCTTGAAACTGGAAAACGCGCACTTTTACATTAGGCATAATTTAGATAATTGGATCTCAATATCAAACAAAAAATAATACCATCATTATAGTGGTTGGTAAATATTACCATCATTGTATTGGTGGTGCTTGCTTTCGTGAAGATACATGTATTTTGCACGGTCAGTTATGTTTTTTCTACACTTTTACCAGAAAAAATTGGCTGATATTACTTGCCGACTATGCAACATATGGTCAACTTTTTTCCCATGCACCAGTACAAGGAATTACGATGAAAACAAGAGGTCAATTATCGTTCGATAGACAAGGGTAGACGTGATAAAAACATATCTCCTAACGCGTAATTACATAATTGTGTGCCTTCGTCGACGCGCCTTGGGTAATGACGCCACGAATATGGGTTAGCTCGAGACCAAAAAATACAAATTACATATCGATAGGAGTAGTGTGGATAAACCTTTTTATATATGAAGCGAAGTTTCAGGAACAGATTCTTTGTTGATGTTTTATGAATTACTTATAAATACAAAAGAACCACCTAACAACAGTTATTATAACCACAGCTGGACAGGGATTTCTGCAATGACTTTAATCATTTGAGGGATTCGATTCGATTTTAGGTACGAGTAAGTGAGGTTGGTTTAGTTCTCAAATTGTATGTTGATCACTAAGACCTGTAAACTAAGTTAGTAAAGACCATATCAAAGGTTCAATATGCAAGCTTCGTGTTCTGTAAATTAACAGGTGCTGTAACTTTTACAGGAACTAATAGTTCTAAAAAAGGAGAAATAACATACTTGTCAAATTGTGAAAAGGGACATAATTTATGACAGATTTGTTTATATTTGAAGTCTAGCAGTGGACTGCGATTAATTGGAAATAAGGAGAAGTCATCATTTTCAAAGATTATACTTATTTTGTTCGTATGACTGGTATAAATAATGGTTTACCGTTAATTACTACACAAATATTTTGTACACTTAGGATAAAAACAATGTAAGTATTTGATTTACTACATTTAAAATACCACTTCTCATAAGTTAAATATTTCTAAAAGTTTAATAGATACATGCATATCTAAAAGAATAAGGGCAAGTCATATCCATCCTTTTTTATCACCAGCGATGCGTAAAGATAGAACAGAAAGGGCCCGAAAACAAGTTTAATAAGAAGGTGGAAGTAAAATATTTTCGGTACCGGAATTGTTAATAACTGTACATGTAACCACAAAATCATTTTTGTTTTCACGCCCCTAAGTTATTGCGCTTATGGTTGAATTTTGTGTGTCTAAACATTCACGTGAATGGTCGACGTTGCGGTTGAAGTCCGAAGGCAGACTGCCGATTCTCTTTTAATTTAAAGCCTGAGCAAGAATAAAAAAGTTAACAAGACACCGCCTAATTATAGCTTAGATAAGAACAAACAAGGTTCAAGAGCTGTTTTGTATAGTTATAACACCATATGCTTTGGCATCATCGTTTCGCATTAGAAGTTATTATAGGGTGCGGCGACGTTTGACTTTGGAACAGAGATTGGTTTAGCAAAATTTTAAAGGAAATACATATTTACAGTACGACCGAATAATTATCGTGTTTATTATAAACATATATCAAATATTACTACAAGTGCAAATTTTGTATTACCTTCATATGCCATGGAAATAAATTTGAAAATAGTCTGCAAAACTATTTCGAAGGCTGCTTAAAATAATATTTTAACGATAAATAATTGTTATATGAATGTGGATATTTTTATGTTATTTATGTACACGCGTACATGCTATTGAAATATTTGTAGTTATTTAATTTTAAATTTAGTTTCAACTTATTGTTTAAATTCAATTGTTTTATAAATGTACTTATAAATATTTAACGGACATAATAATGACATAAAACTATGCACTTCATAATATTAAATACGCCTTGGAAAGGTAAATTTGGAACTGGTAATAACAACTGCTATTTAATGTAATATGCGTAACATGTCAAAATAAATAATATAAAATTACTAACATTGACAAACTTAACTAATTTTAAGTAATTCTATGTCATAGTAACTCTTTTCATTAAAAATGTTTTGATATGGGATTAAATTTATCCATAGGTAAATTAATGAACTTCTGAAGATTAGACCATTTCCTACCAAGCGGTCCCAATTCTTCTAAACGTGTCCTCCGAAGCACAAACTCATAATATATTTATTTTCGGACAATTACGTAATTCAGCAATGCCGCTACCAAACTCGGCAATTCGCACACATTGTCTTTCATTGCGTGGTATCGCCGTAGGATTCGAACATACGATCCCCGGATCATGCAACTGTCAAAATCAATGCTAAGACTAATTAAAACCTTGGAACACCAATGACACGTTATCAGAAATAATTTTTTTTTCTGTTGTATCTAAATTCTTAAAGCATAACTAAAAATTAACGTGGAAAGTAAAATAATTTATCGCGCTATTAACTCTATTAAGTCTTGTTCTTAAGTCAATATTCCTCACCGTACTTAACAAGATTAATAATTTACACCAATAGTTTTAGCTCAAACTCAGCTATTATTCTAACTTCCTGTTGATAATAGAGTAAGCTGCAACATCTATTGATAATGAACGCAACTACCGGCACTAAGATCTAATCCTTTAACAACAAGAAGTTCAAACGTGGTATAATTTAACGTGCATCCACACCGAAATGTCTGCGTAATAAACCATATTCGGTGTAAGATTTTGAATTAATTATCAAGTTTCTGGGCTGAAATTACTCGCCGCTCTATTGCCGATAGATCGCACCCCTGTGTTGTGCATATTAATTAACATGCAAGTTATTAACGATAGATAGGGTTGCTAGATTAATATCTAATTTATTAATGTTGTTCGTAATATTTTTTAATAATTCAACGTCTCCTAACCAGTTCAGATTTTGAATTTATGATTACTTTCTACAAAGAAAATCAAGCTACAACGTTTATTTATAAAACATATAGTTTTGAGTTGTAGTTTGTAGGGAACATTCTCTCTCTTCACTCTTCAGCCTATCACAGTAGGACGCCCTCCAGCCCGATGGACCGACGACTTGCGACTTGGTCACTGGTGGAGGCTGGATGAGAAAAGCGGAGGATCGGGATATCTGGCGCAAAATGGGGGAGGGAGTCTTGGGTTTTGCAAATCATTAGCTTCCTAAGTAAAAGCATTAGTAATTCATCTTCATCATTTGATTGCATCTTTAATGTTCTTACTACCGACCGATGGACTGGCCTAATGATTTCTACTGGATCAACCCCTACCAGTCGACATCCATCTACTACGAGTATCTGCCATCTTAACCAAAGGTTAAGGTCAAAAGGTCCAAAGGTAAAGGATTTGTTCCATTTGCTCATATACAGCACACGAAAAAGAAATTGATCAATATTCATATATGTACAGCCTACAAGTTACAAACATACACTTGATGGAAGCGTTACTAACTAGATCTAATCTAAGCTCAACTAATTCAAAGGATGCGCGTTGTACACGGGATGTAAAAATAACACTCTTTAGAGCATATTGCACTTCCTTCTACACGGGTAGCCTGTGGTTAAAGTATACGCAAAAGTCCTACAATACCTTGAGGGTGCAATATAATAATGCGTTTAGGGTGCTGTTGGGACTGCCGCGCTACTGTAGCGCGTCGGGGATGTTTGCGGAGGCGCGGGTTAATTGTTTCTATGCAATAATGCGCAAAAAGTGCGCATCTTTGATACGTGCAGTTCGTGGTAGTGGCAACGGCATCCTGAACATGGCTGCCAGTAGATTAGACTGTGCGTATGTAAATCATTGCTGTGCCAAGGGTAATGGGTTGGTACATGGATGGTTCACGTATTTTCTTTTAATAGTTTAAATATAACAATGATATAGCATAGTTTAAGTTAAAATTTACTAACACTTGTGAGACTTGGTTACTTAATAAATAATTTTTTATTATTATTTGTAGTCTCTGTTAGGAGTTCACGGTTCATAGACCGGTCCTTTGAAGGTTGCGTGGGGACATTGGTCCAATATGTGGAGGCCTTGTGAGACAAAATAATGAGTTGTGATGTATACCCTTTGAAGATATACATCTATATAATAATAATATAAAAATGCCAAACTCTATATTTTTTATGTGTGTGTATAAATAGCATTTCATACTAAATGTCTATAAGATATGTAAAATCTTATCACATACCTACGTATGATACATCTTATAAGAATCGACTTCTTAGAATCCAGTGACAATTATGATAATTATCACGCTTCACGTTAGCTCGTACACTACTATAAAATAATTAAGACCATAAAATCTTTATCTACACAAACCAGTAACGTTCAAACAAAAACTGTCCCTTCAACTTGATTTCAATTTACGACGTCCGCCGAGGTGCCTTCCAATCCCATACTTGACCATATTCTCAAAAAGTAACTTCATGCATCAATATAACGTTCAAATTGATTCACGCTCAATTCGATTAGAACAACAGTAATAATTTCAAAAAAACGTCACTAGACACTCAGAGATAAAGTATCAAATTCTCACAGTCTCATTTTGGTATAAAATCAGAAGCGGCAACGGATCTTTCCCGTATTTAAATGAATTATAATTATAAACAATTACTGGCTGATTTATGAATGAAGAAAACAGATTGGAATAAACCACGATGGATTGCATGGAGTGTGTGAAAAGAAAGAGATAGAAACGCCTACGTTTCTTCGAGTGTATTATTCGGCGAGCGATAAAAATCAGCTGTCTTATTCGTCTGTTTTTTAATTAGTGAGGGCCCGATGTGATTTGAGGTGGTAGTAGCGGCCATTGTATTGGAATAAATACGTTCATTATATAACCAAGCGTTGATAAACATTTGAATATACACATTTGTGTACCTAATATTTCCGCATATTACAGAAATATGGCAGACAGTATACACTCTTATCACAGATAATAAGGCGATTCAACTTGCAAATACTATCTGGGAATTTCCTTCCTACCTGCCAGAAATATAAGTCTACGAATGAACAATGTACATGGATGCTACAAATATTTAGGTGCGCGCCAGATCTATCACTACTAAGTAGAACAATTTTATTTTACTTCATATACATTATTATTATAGATCGTCGGTGGCTCAGTGGTGTGGACTGTCGCCATCCTACCGGGAGGGCTGAGGTTCAAATCCCGACACGTACCAATGTATTTTCGAATTTTCGAAAAATGTATGTACAATATCCGACGCTCTTACGGTGAAGGAAAACATCGTGAGGAAACCTTCATGCACGCCTGCGAAGAGATTCGAAGGTTGTGTGTGAAGTCGTCCAATCCGCACTGGGCCCGCGTGGACGACTAAGGCCTAATCACCCTATACGGGTAGGCTCGTGCCCCTCGGTGGGGACGTTTAATGAGCTGATGATGATGATGATTACATTCCACTCACTTTGAAATTATTTACCGTCTGCAATCATTTATGGTGATAACAACTGTAATACTAAAATTTTTATGAACATAATTATGTACAAATATTTTTTCACGTAACGTTTAAGAATTGTCCTTCTATTTTGTACTTATGTTTAAGTAATCCTTTACGTCAAATTGATATCGAAAAACGTTTATCGCTTTTCAAACCTTTTCCTTTCCTTACCGAAAATTATTAAATTCGTTGCTACATAGCAACATGAAGTAATCGTGTTGTCGTTTGATATTTGATCGCATATTGTCGCTGGATATAAGGTACATGATAAGTTTTATTTATTTTGTTAGTTCATGAATACTTTTTTACAGCTTTACTAAAGTTTTCGGAAAAATACTTGGGCAGATTTTGTCAACAACATAAAACGCTCTGACGCTCTTACGTAGAAGGAAGTGATTCAAAGGTTGTACGTGAAGTCGGCCATTGCACCGAACCTGCGTGGACGAATAAAGCCTTTACACCCTTAAGGGGTAGGCTTGTGCCCTTCGATGGGACGTTTAATGTGCTGATGATGATAAATAGATGCAATTAGCAAGTCTAAGTGTTCAACCGATTTCCGCTTATAATTCCACTTATATAATTATATAATAATAGTGACCTCGTCTTAGAAAGACTGGAATTTCAAACTCAAAATGAGAAAACCTATTCTATGTGGTGGACTACGAGTAACTTAATACATTTTTAATGATATACGTTTAAAATCAATTGAGTTAAGTCTATCACCTGAGTCTATGAAGTATAGACAGGTTACTAGAGCACGAATGTTGTAGGAAAGTAAGCTTATGCAAGTAATTGGGGTCGAGACTAATACCAAATTGTATAATTATAAATTGTTATATTTTTTCGCATTTTGCGTACTACGTGTAAATTGATTACTTTTCCCTCTTTAAATCATTGTTGCAAAAGGTGTTATCTTTTTAACTATACTAACTCGGTGTGAAATGCCAAAGGTCACATTTGAGATAAAAAAAACCCTCACCAAATGAATCAGGCAATGTAATCTTATCAGACGGTAATTATATAGACGCAACCTATCCTTTAACTTCCACGTCTGCTTTATCATTTTGTAAATAGATTAAAAAGCTACAGAATTTCTTTCGGTATACACAAGTGTCTACTTGAATCATATAATTTGCATAAATTAAGTAAAGGTTAACACCGTATAATTCAAGCGTCTGATTCGTAGTAAGAGACCACGAAATGATTAGAAATGCTAATATTACCGTAAGTGTATAATAATACGGATGTTTTTGCCTTTTGTGAAATTGCACGTTTGTTCCGCGGGTTATAATGACGGGTCGATGGTTTCACTCACATCAACATAAATGAATATAGCTCTATATATAGGTCTAGTACACCGCAGATAAATGAATGATAATGAAATGATAACTATAGAGCTTACTTTTCTATATAACCTCACTAACAATTAACATTAAAAAAATACACAAATATTACTTACAAATTCTGAGGTAAAAGTATAATTTAATGCTGTAAATCAAAATTTACTGAAGCGACAAGTAAAATAAAGCTTTCAAGAGGTATGACTGCATTTAATCCTATGTCCTCCCAAAAATGTCCATGTTCATTCATACACGTACGAACATTATAGTACAAGTACAGGATATACAAATCTATCAATAAAATCATAGCAAAAGCAACAACAACATTGAGAAAATCATGTAGGTATTTGTACATATTATGATATAAAAGATCCAAGGTTTCATTTTAATTATTATCTATCATATGTTAATGTTATTAGAATGTTGTCCTTTTAATGACTCTACATAAACACTTGTGTTTTAGGATTATTCTATACAATTTAAAATCCATTACTTATAAATAAAATATTGTTTACTATAAATAAAAAGCTTGGAAATTTTTGTCAACCTTCTCACGATATAAAATTCATATATTTTTAAAGATACAGAAGCAGGTGAACTGAACTCTTTCCTAAAGAATAGAGCAGAAAAAAATCAATGGAACAATGGTATTGAAGCAAACATCACAATGCAGAGGATATGTGACAGGCCAGAGGAGCATAGCACAAAAGTTTTTAGAACGTTTGGCAAAAATATAATGCCTGGAAGTTACACTTTAGTAACCTTAACTCTATGAAGTTACGGTTCAAATTACGACAAAAAGTACTTAATCGAGTGTTATAAGCAAATTCACGTATGAATGACATGGTTCAAAATGTCTCCGAGATAGACTTTTTGACAATACCCGGTAATTGGTGGGTTGGGTACCTGGGTACGTGGGTTTTGTCGAATAACAATACTGTTGGTTCAGCCACAAAGGGATATGCGGAACAAGTATATCGAAGTAATTTGCTCTTTCAATTTCCAGTTTATTAAATACATCCGCGTAATTGAATCTGACCACTATGAAATTTTTAGAATGATATTTGTGTTTTTTATTATTTGATCCTAATTTTTTATATATGCTATAGATTTTAAATGAGGTTGATATATAGGTCATTATTTGTTTTATTTAATAATTGGTAGGTATATAATGTTATTACTAAATCTTTTGAAAGCAGAAAAATTATGTCAAAGTCATTTACCAATTTATGTGCGTAAATGGATTATTATGGCATGTTGTTGAACCCTCTTTTCTTGTAATAAACATCGTTCAGTTGTCAAAAACCTGACATGTTTTAATTGTAAATGGCGGTCCTTATGAAATTTATTAATAAGTATAATTACTATTTTGTTTCTTTTATAACCATATACTGCCTACTATATGGTACTGCCTCTATTATGATTATGAAGTGTGTTAATGTAATGTAAATCGTGTTATCATTAAAAACTTTTTTAAATAATTAGTTAAATGTCGGACTCAACAAATTCTTTCAAAAACTTTTAAAATGTACATCGAAATTATAAAAAGCTATCTAAACTATTTCACACTTAGGTAGTAGCATACTATTCATTGTTAGAACACTATGCAAAGTTATTTTACAAACCTGTTATTGTTTTGCACCATCCCGGACAGGACATGAAAAGAGAAAAATAGTTGTGTTAATGCTCCTGATAATTTATTATTTTAAAATATTTATTTCCTTACAGACCTAAATAAATCATTCAAACTAAAGCAAACATAACAATAAATTACTTTTTTCCTTTATTTAAGAGAGATGAGATTGCAATCAATTGTTCTAAAGTAGTATTGATAAAGTAATATTTAATTTAGTTTTATTTCTAAGTTCTATTACATATTAGCAAGCGTTTAATTATAAAGCAAAATAAAACAAAAGATTTCTAAACCATATACATACATACATTGATTTAATTATAACTCAATGCATACATACATAAAATGAAACCAAAACCCTTAACTCCTGGCAAAGCTTTTAGTTGCGTTGAAATTCCTAAACCGCAACATCTGGTGTGTACTTTCTATCAAAGTACTGGTAGATTGCATTTTGTCAACTTTCGTTAAAGAAGGTGGCATGAACTAAAATGTATACCTTATTACGTTGAACCTAAATACATTTTGCTGAAACAAACCATGCTGGACTTGGGTGTTTAGGACCTTTTGAGGTGCGGGATATGTTGCAATCTGTTGTCTTGTCTGTTCGGAGCTATCGAGCTATTTTGTGCAGATGCGTAGGTACTATAGGATAGGAGAGGGAAACTCGATTTAGGAATAGAAAAGGCTCGGTTAAAATGTAAATATGACGTTATATTTAGCTTTAATACCTTATTCATAAATAATATACCATGCCAGTCCTCTATTTTCAAATCGATTATATTTTATATTAAGTATTGCATTGCCTTTTTATCACCAATAGTTTTTGTATTTAACATGACTAAAAGCATGCTAATCTTTATCAGCCTCCAAATTCAGTATCTAAGATTCCAATCTAAATCAATACCTGAACTGAGTGTTGTGGGGGTTTCACACTGAGAAACTTACAAACTGACATCCGAGGTTCTTTCACAAACATCCCCATCGTCGCGATTCCCTATAGGTTCGCCTAGTCTCTTTTGCGTAACTGGCGTGTCCCGGGCCGCTTTGCTCCCGGAACATATACCCTTCACCCTTCAACATATTATCTCACCCTTCACCCCTGGGCTACCTTTACCCGCAACGCCCTAGCCGAGGTTCGAGTCGCACTCTGTGACACTCTTAGGCTTGTCGTGAAAATTTTTAGAGCTCAATACTCAATCATTTATTGCCAAACCATAATGTACATAAGATGTTACATAAAAAATGAAACCAGTGTTATGGACCCTGTTGGGATGTGAGGTATATGCGCTCACCACTTGCCCGTAAAGCTGTAAGGCCACTGTGAAAATGCTTCCATGTATCGGAGTAAACGTGAAACTGTTAGTCTCTAATACGCGGTTTAGGTAACTATGATAAAACGAAGTCAAACATCAAACTTGTATAAACAACTTATTCATTATAACCCACTAAAACCAACAGCAATAAAATGGATTTCAAATCAATATATAAGTCACTCATAAGTCATGCTGACCCACTATTCATCTTAAATTCTCATAACCCAAAAATCCACCAAGTAATAGTTACAATAAAGAAAGTTCCCAAAAAGGATTGCGCCATGACGTTCCAGGATCGAATAAGGAACTTTTGATATTTTTTCTTCTTTTGCTATTTCTTTTTCCCCTTGGAAGCAACATTCGCAGCCCGCATTAAGCGTACTTATTGTACAAACGTTGCTAAAGAGTTAGGGAACTTCTAATTAGAAACATTAATTTCCGGTTTTCTTCCATTTCTGTCTATACAATTTGTAAGTAATATCAGCGTTTTAGTTTTGTCCCAAAATGTGAATGAAAAAACTTGAAGGAAAATTACTGGAATATTTTTTTATGGTGATATTATTCAATGCAAACCCGCATTGGGCCTCCACAGTGCCCTGATCTGTTGTAGGAAAGCTGTTAAGCTGAAAACATGATGGGTTTACTAAGTCAAAATGCGAATATTGTACAATTTCTCCATAATAACTTTGATCATTCAGCCTTTGGAATGTAATCTATAAGATTGTTCCAGAGCATTTTGGCTGGGCTATGACTCAAACACTTACTTATCTACACATTGAAAATGGGACTTATTTTTGGGGAAAGAACGTACGTATTCCGTCGGCCAAAATGATGTGTTATTGGAGTCGATATATTTGCAATATTTGGACACAATACTAATTAAATAAAATAATGAGCTTTATTACTATACTAATAATAACGAGCGGAAATGATACTCGTAGGTATGGCCTCGTAGGTATATGAATTGTGTTTACAGTTGCCTTAGAAATATTATTAGTGTTTTGTTCGCCTATACATTCAAGTAACTTACGTATCCCACCAAAAACATTTCATATAAAATGTTGCCAAAACGACGCATATGGTTTGGCCTGTAAAATATATCAGATCTCATGAACAGCGAAGCTTCTGAATCTACACGGCCTTACTCTACTGATCCTTACTTAAACAAATTCTACATCAGTAAATAGGGAAGGCTCCGCCATTTCGTTATCGTCGTAGAGCTGATGCGAATATTCATGTTCTGATCTGAAGCAACGAAAGCCAAGCCGCAACAACAGTACCTATTTACAGAACTGACCGTCCGGTTCCTTACTGACATTAAAGAAATCACATATACCTAATAATTTCACTAGCTATAGCCCTCTGGCTGAATGAAAAATGCGTTATACTCGTATTCAAAGGGACAGTATCTAGTACCTACTCATAATTACATGCGTAGACGACAGAGGATGCCTAGACGACTCAGTATAAGCCTGGTTCAGTAATAATCTGGTATTTATATGACGTTAAATAAAAAGACGCGATCTAAACATTGTTGAGACTTATACAATTAATAAAAGCTTTTTTTTCTTAATAATACCTATCACCTTATATTTTTAACAAACCTGTAGTACCCTATTTTTATTTTTGCGTCTCCTTGTATCACAATATCCATCATTTATTTCTGTATAAATTCCCACGGACGGCTCTTAATAAATCAAACACACCACAGCGCATGATTGTTCCGATTCCCTATTGTCTCTCATCGGTTTCTATTTATACAGTCAAGGCAGAACGGTAGGCGTGTAAGGCTGGGGTATTCACCAAAGCGGCTATGAATTTAATCCATCGTTATAATGTTAGATGTCTGCACAGGGTTTTAGACTTACATTTGCTGAGAGTGAATTTTTTTTTCACTGTACAATAATATAAATATAACATTTTTCTACCAAAGAGGTTTGTAATGATTAGTTAATTTTGAAATTTGTCGCATTTTGAACTCTATATATTTCAGTACAAAATAATATTCCAAATAATTATTCTTTGTAAATATCACTTCATAATAAATAAATATATAATAATTAATAATAATCTTTTATTTGACATATATGTAAGTACGTGAATATGATAGTTTAAATGGTTTGATGTTATTATTTGTTCTATGATCAAAAAACTAAAATGTTATATTTTTGTATTGTACCTATATAATTAATCATAAAATTTGAAACATTGACGATAAGTAAAATTTTTATTCAATATAAACTATTATTATATTAAATCAGAATCTTAAATATAAACAGTTTACTCTAAATAACACCATTTCAATGCTTATTTCACCGCTGCTAATCGCACCGCAACCTAAAACACATACGCATATTCGAAGAAACCTCCAACGAAATGTCTTGGCACGCCCGAAAACACTTCAATCCCTTAGTCCTATCCAAACATGTTACCATCACAGTAAAATAATTGCTCACTGTATTGACAGTATTTTATTGTGTATCGTTGTACAAATATTGTTTTTGTATGCATCATCCTTACCTACAGCTGAGATGGCGTGATATATGAGACTTTTGGGAGTTAATTTGCGAGTAATTTGATTTTTATTGCGTTTTCGTTGCGCGGGATGTGTTTTTTTTTTGTATAGCAAAAACTAGGCATACGTAATTTTATATTGATGCGCGCTAAACTTTCAAAGATTGCAAATATTTCTTTGTGTTTATGATATTCGTTTTTTAAATTGAGTTTTTTTTTTACTTGTTAAGAAGATAGAACGCTATGAATATATGATGTAACAGTTTATTTTCTTAGGAAAGTAACACATATTTTTTTTTACACGTAATGACAATGTTTAATGAGATAAGATGAACAGTTTTTGAAAACGACAAAAGAAATGAATAAGTGAAACATGTATAACAAAAGTATCTAGCCATCATAAACAGATTTCTTCGCCCATACCCGCCTATCAACTAATGCAAAAAAAGAAAAAGGTGGTACGCTCGGTAAACCGATACCAATAACCAGCACCTACCGTGCATTCTCTAAAGTTACTGCACTTCAAAGCGACTACCGTGTAACTTGAGCAGGAGGAAGCTTAGGCGACAGTCTGGGACATCAAAAAAATTCACTTTCAATCGACCGAGAAAGAAACTCAATACTGGTGTGCAACGTGGATTAAATTTTGTACAATCTCGAGACGTAATCGGCAGCTGTTGCCAGAAATTTAGCCGACCATTGATGTGACGGAGTTCGCAGAATGGTCCCTTGGATTACGAACTTTTTAGTGAAATCAAGGTTGACTTATGATATAAAATTGGAGCTCTATTGGAAGTTGTCGGAAGTATACAATTGTGCTCAATTGGGTTGTCGTCGTTTCAGAAGGCGTGACAAAACATTGTTTTTTGGATGATTGTAAAATATTTGATATGTAAATAGGGTAAAAACCTTGATTCATAGATAAAATCTCTTGACGTCAACTGACTAAAATGCATACTATCTTACAATATGTTTTATGAGCTGCGAAAATGACAATCCAAACATTTTCCATGAATATTAAATAATAAAATAAATACTTACCAACATTAACACAGTGACATTAAGCCCAAATTTAAGCGAGGAGCTTGTAGGTATTCGGTAACGGATACGGAACGGATATTGTATTCCTATACACCCAAACAAATAAAAATGAAATCTTTATGCACTCTGTGTGTACTGCCGGGGGATCGAACCCTGGGTGTCATAGCCGACGTCTCGATCATTATACCAAATGGGTCGTCATAGGCAATAGCTATCGTAGCTATACCAATTTCCTTTAGTTAATATATTCAGATAATATTTCTTATCATGTTTAATGCAGCCAGCTGCATTGCCTATGAAACGTGTCATTTATAGTGTATCACTAAAATACAACTTGGCAT
Source organism: Leucinodes orbonalis (assembly GCA_019425675.1). Classification (NCBI taxonomy): domain Eukaryota; kingdom Metazoa; phylum Arthropoda; class Insecta; order Lepidoptera; family Crambidae; genus Leucinodes; species Leucinodes orbonalis. Next base: position 104,080 of record PQWD01002269.1, on the reverse strand, counting down.
TCTTGAACAAAATAATAATGAGAAAATTGCCCTATAAAATTTCCATTACACGAATTCAACACCGAATGGTGATGTTCCGCGTTTATCTAAGGCAGTTTACGATTACCAGATTTTATGGGGCCTATAACATCGGTTTTCAATATTACCTTTAGTGTCATACTTCGATACGAAAAAAACAATACAGGAGTTAAAAGTTATTACGTGGTCGTAATATAAAAATAAAGTTATGCACACCATATATCTTACTTTGATGTTTTATCAATAAAATACGCTAGTATGTGATCACCGTTGTATTTTATGACGTATTATTTTGTCAAAGTATTTGTATGATGACTGGGTTCAAATATAAAGCTAAATCGCTCATTTTGAAATATTCTGAATTCCATAATGTTATTCCGATTAATCAACTATCGAATCATTTCGTTTTTTAATAAAAATGTCATGTTAAATTTTCAAGTTTTAAGTTTAACATCGTAACACCATAATAATGATACCTATACGAAATAAATTGTTTTGAAAGATCGAAAAAAGTAGCTCAGTGGATGGTCAACATACCTATCCCTCAAGTTGTGAGTTATTGGGATGTCTGTAATATACATCATATTATACTTACACATGTTTGTTAAAGGGCCCTTATTTATTACAGAATCCTAAAAATGTCTAAAGACACTCGATTCGCACCGTTTCCGAACGGACCGATCTCCATAGCAAATTGCATGGAGTCGCAGAATTTTTCCCAAAGGTACAATAGAAATGGACTTGTAACATGGTGCCGATGCTTATTTTGTTTCCGGGTATTCCACCTACATATACTATGTAAGTATATATAAACATGGTAAAATATGTCTTCTGTTTACTTTAAGTAGGTTCATAATTACCTTGAACATTTTTTTCTATTATTAATTAAGGAGGGAATGTTTTGCACATAGATGGCTAAGCGTGTAAGAATATAATGTGCGTGTTATTTATACATACTTGTATAATGACATGCTTTCAAATTATATCTCAAATAAGTTCTGAAAATAATTTTCAAGGATGAGTCATTAGGTTATCTTTCGGTTATTTACCGACGTTCAGAGTCACAGATTGAATAAATATACTAAAGTCAGAGCATAATTTACCGGTTAGTAAATTGAAGTGTCACAACTTTTTTTCAAAGAAACCTTTTTTTTAATTATTTTTGATATTTCTTAAATATTCTCAAAGTTTTATATTTCAATTAATTGCATCTTTTTAAGAAAGTTATAACATTAATACTGTCACTTTGGTCTTGGTCATCAAAACGTTAGAAAGAATGAAGTTAAAATATTTTTATTAAACTGAACTGTATCAATTTGATTTAAGCCCTTAATGCTCACAAAATTATGTTTGATTTTCTAAGCTGTTCTTTAGAAAATAAGTTGATTTCAATACAGATAACGGACAATATGCGTTTCTAAGCAGCCATTGCACAAAACTGAGTTTACAATTTGACTGACATTGAATACGATTTATGAGAAAGTTATCATTACGGCCAATCGACAAATAGCGAATCTCCCAAACGAATTCGAGGATCATTCTGCAGTAGACGTCTCGTATTAGCCCTGAGGCCATTGTTCTGACAAGTCTGCGCCTTTTGATAACTTTCAACTTGAGATTTTAGAATTACGATCACAGCAAACTTCTAGCTAGCTTTGATATTTTATTTGGGTTTCATTACGATTTAAAAAGGTACCGAGAGGCCATTATTGTATGTTTGTTGCGTCGTTTTTTAATTTGTGCCATAATGGGATCCTGACACATACTCACTCTTACTTACTATAAATTATAATAAATAATGTCCAATGACGACCAATGTAGTGTAATGGCTGAGGAATTGACTATAATCCCAAGGGTTTGATCTCCGGGCAGTGCAGACTACTTGTATTAGGTGTTAGACTCGATACTGAGTCGTCTAGGTAGGTAAAACATAGGAAAAGGTAAAAAAAATAGGAAACAGGAGTGTTTTACACTTTTGTACAGCTAATAAAATAACCGAGTATATGAGACCTTAAAACTGTCTTGGATGACAGGTGCAGGACGGTGTTGGTGGAGATTAATCACTTTAAAATTAGGCGTATCTTTCCATCAGGTGAGCGAACTGATCGTCCCGATTACTCGTTATCATGGGCTTATTGTACGTGCACGAACCTAGCCGTCAAGTATGTATAGGCTTTAGTAGTCCACGCCCAGTTCGGATGGGTTGACTTTATGCACAACCTTTGAATCTCTCCGTAGGCGTGCACAGGTTTCCTGACAATGTTTTCCTTTACCGTAAAAGCGTTGGGTAAACGTACATAATATAATTTTGAAAATTCGAAACGTATTGGTACGTGGTGCGACTTGAACCTGCACCCTCCAGGTCGGAAGGCAAAAGTACACACTAATGTGCCACCGAAGCTCGAAACTTAAAAATCATAGTATATGTGCATGAAAATATCTGCTCATTGGTTTCTTTTTTTTAATAATTTCATTCTGTCGAATCAAATTTTAGATAAAGCATCCCATAATATTAAACTGATGGTACTTTATTAAAATCTGTGCAGTTAATAAATATTTATTTGCACTTGAAAACAAATTAATATATCAAATGGCGACAAAAGCAGTTTCTTAAAAAAAATTGGAAATGTTATTTTATTTCCAAAAGATCTGAATTATTTATCGCCAGGCTACATATTATTTGTCTTTGCATAAATAATTACAGAAAGTAATATAATAATAATAAATTTAAATAGATAAACAACTGCTGCCATACCACAAAAGTGGTATGGCAGCATTTGTTGCATATTACGTTCCGTCTGTGAACCTGATAAAAACCTATGGGTTTAAACTTATGTATTAAACCTAAACATTATTTAATTAGCAGTATTTAGTATTAAAAACTGTAAGTTATGATATGTTATCTTAATACATTTATGAGCAAGATACTCCAAATTCAAACGGCTCAGATAGACGCTGATCACGCATTTTTTAGATATTTGTATGGATGCTTCCATTTGTGGTGTAATCTGGGATGATCGATGGCCACTGTTCCATATCGCCTTAATGTCTATCGAATACACCTTTGTCCAGTGTAGCGACAGTTTAGGTACTATATATAGAGCTAATATAGTCCAAGATCGTTTGTATCTAACGGAGCAATAGCGCTATTGCTGAAGCTATATCAAGTATTATTGACCTCTCTCACGAGGCAATAAACTATGAATGTTTCTCACAGGACTTCTTTTGTAATTTACTAAAAATGTTACTCCTTTTCATAATAAAAAAATACAGTAGAGGCCACGGTGACATATCAGAGATCTTATCCGAACTAAACCTTCGCACAATGCTTCGGAATAATGGGCGCACAAAAAATGATCGGTATCAAAAAGCGCACTAAAGGGGACAAAAATATCCCGAGAAAATACATATACAGCACAATGGTGACAAAAGCCAGAGGTTTACGCGTGTGCGTGTGTTTATGCCAAAGGGTTTGAGACCAGTCTATACATCTTAGAGACTGAATGGGATCAGTAAAAACGGGCGCAACACAGAACGTATTTATTTAAAATGTTTAATAACAGAGCGGCTCGTAAAACTAGCTTTATTTTTTTACTCAATCTGATCTTTAGATGTGATATCGTCCGCGCCTTTGGGGCACTCTCGTTAATGGGGTACCTATGACGCTGAGCCCGCATTATACGAGAGCAGGATTTCTATACGCCATCGCCGACGACCCTACGTGACAAAACTGTCCCTCCCTACATTCAAATTTCTGAAGGAGCAATTGAAATCGGAGATCGTAAAGAGAATTAGAGCGGGTCTTTTTCGAGCGGCCGTTTTGTTTCGAGCGCGTTCAAAGCCGGGCTTCTTTTGAATCTCGATCAGCCATCGGAGTGGAAGTGGGGGCAGCGTTTATTAGGATTCCCTATGGCCTACCAATCGGCCGTGCGACTCCGCGTAATCTAATAGCTTATTAATGAAGGGAAGCCATCAATCGGCCCCCATTTTTCTATCCTAGCGAACTCCAAAATATTGGTTTGCGTCTCTTTTGTGTGTCGTGTAATCGGTATCGCCATCTTGTTCCTGCGAGTGCGTCGAGTGGGAAGGTCTGCGGGAGCTCCACCCACTAAATTTATAATACAATAAATGAAGTCGCGGTGTTGTGGAACCGGCCGTGGATAACACGTAATATGATGTTATTGCGTGAAAACAAATGGCAAAAAACTCATCCGTAAGAGAGATATACGGGTTCGCATAGCGGACCTTTATGATCCAACTCTGGCTAATATACGACCGGGAGATTCGCGCTCCATGGATTATATGTGCAATAAAAGGATAATTTAAAATTACGTTAGCTAGAATGTTGCTACATTAAGTGTAATTGGTGAAACGGCGGCTTTACCACTTTAGATTCACGCCGAGATAGCATTTGTAGTATTTTTGAACTAACAAATCTAACTATGCTTAAATTTTTTAAATTAGTCTTAGAAAAAAATATAGGCACATAACTCTTATTAGATGAGCAATGTATATTAAATATATTTTTAAGACACATTTACATTAACCACGACCCATATGGTGTAGCGGTTGAGACGTCGGCTGCTTCACCAAGGGTTCCGGGTTCGATCCCCGGGCAGTACAAACATTTGTGTGCATGAACATGTCTGTTTGTATTGTATTTACAAAAATATATATATAAGTATGTTTATCCGTTGTTTAGTACCCACAATATAGACTTCACGCTTAACATGGGGCTAGATGGCGCTGTTTTAATGTCTGTGGATATTTATTAATTAATTAGTCAAATGGGTAATAGCATAAGAATGTTCTAAAATATATTTTATTTTTAGTGAATATAACATTAATTGTAAATTCGAACAATTGGTTTACATTTAACTAATTCGTTACACTACATTAAAATATATCGGCTTTTTAGCATACAAGGCTAAATACATTATATAGGATATCAGATATCAAGTAATAAGTTTGCTAATAAGAATCGGTTTTTATCACAAAAGTAGTACTTAAATAATAAATTAGCTCAGAAATGTTAAATATCTTGGTTCATTGATTTAACAATATTAGATTCGGTGAAGATGAGTTTATAATAAGGAAATGACGCCTAACTTTTTAAGTTAGCGTGTAATTTTAAATTCATTTCTTGTTGTTTCAAAAGAAAGAAATCAATTCACCGTGAAAATCGGGACCACCCTTGCAGGGTCAGGTACTTGGTTTAAGGTTATAAAAGTTATTAAAATGTCAATTGTTTCCCGTGTCATGCAAGGCTATAAGCCTCATATTTTATTAGGCTACTTGCTTTGAGGCCTGGTGAGGTTGATTTTGCCTTTGATGGATAGAGATTGAGACTGGTTCGATAACCTCAAGAAAAGAAATATGATCCGTTTTGTACATCCCAATAGCGAATTACTGCTTTACTAAACTAAAATAAAAATACTCCATCAATGTCTTTTCATCCATCAATTAATGTCTATTCTAATGAGTAATCAAACTTTATTACATTATATTAATTAAGCAATGTCACTATGAGATAAAAATCTACACGTGCACTTGTATCTCAACCTATAAGAACTATGTTAGTATTGTTGATCAGTATTTTTTGCTTAATTAATCATATTGCGTAGACCAATAGCATGCATACATCGCCAAAGCACCGCCTCTTAATTATGATTGGTAAAATGTTTAAGTAGTCACATTAAATACGTGTCTTGTAATTATCTAAGTTCATTCTGTTACAAGCAATAATGACTTAGTGGTAATTATAATTATCATTTTAATGAAATTCATATTCATTCCCTTAATGATGGTGTATACCAATAGCTCTGTTTAAATAATATTGTACTTCATAGTTAACGTAAATGAGACTTGTTTCATTTAAAAGCCATTAGTTTCTTTCTTATTAATTGTATTTTATCGAGGTTCTACGCCATTAAGTTCGTAGTGGAAACTGGATAAGATAGGAACTAGGTATTAGGAAGACTCATTATAAAACCTACCAGGTTCTATACTGAGTCTTCTCCATATAAGTCCTCCACAGTGCCTGTACCTTATACTGTACCTTGATACTCGTATCATATAATGAAATTATTGAGTCTTGGACCTAATATCTGTCTTTTAAGAAACAGGGGCAAATAGCATTGAAAAACACTGATTCTATCTACAGTCTTTGGCCTCAGCGTACATCCTCATAGATATCGTCGATGTTTAGGAGGAAGTAAAGTTTTCAACTCCAAACAAGGCGTTGTCTAACGTTGAGCTTAAAATGATTTAGTTTAAAGATATATTTATAAGGTGAACGACAGTTTGTTGTTTTGACTCATACAGTATGACGCAGCATATTTAAATTTCGCACGTGTATTTATTAAGATACTATCCCTTATTTTGCTTCGGTCACTATGCTAACTCATGTTTTCGTGATATAATTTATTTTTGATACTTTGTTTATACTCTGCTCCACTACTGTAATGGACTTGCCGTGTTATGCAAATGAACCGACCCCTGATTATGTAATTCATATTTTAACGATTTTCAAAGCATCCTAATCTCGTCTTTGGAGTCTTATCTTGAAATNTTTACATGCAAACGCAGGCTGAACCTCACAACATTTAACAACATGATGTACCGAGTATTGTAAACATTAAAAAGATTTACGGAAAACTCCGCGATAGCATATGTTTATCTCTTATGGATATCCCACAATAAAAAATTTTTTTTCATGTCCTTTTTGCGACAAACATTGGCTAATTTTCGAAGCATTTTTAGCCAACACAGCATTAATCCTTATCCAAGATCTATATAGCTATATAGCTCTTTACAGCATATGATTTAAAAAATGCGGTACGTAGCGGTAACGGCCGACCGGGGAGGCGGGAGCGTGCCTATTACGAATATCACCATTGCACCCGTGCGAAGCATGGGCGGGTCGCTAGTTTATAATTAAATTACCTTTTCAACGAGCTGTTTTTATGAATTTACTTATTAACTTATTGAATTGAAAATCTTTTGCATGTGACACCTTAAGATGTCATTGGCGTGCAAATGGGACGTTAAATACGTCCATGACCTCAATCAATCTTTTATATTTAATAGCAGAAAACGTTCGGCCACATACGAGTTAGCGCAATTAACGTAAACTGCCGCAGAATATACAGATTCAGTTAAAGGATTTTTTTATGTCGTCGGTAAACGTAGTTGATTTTAACCGACTACTTAACCTCGTTATGCTTGTTGATGATGGTGTTTGTAGTTAACTTAAACATTACATGGTATTACACAACCGTAGTCATCGTTATATTTTACATTAACTTGAACATTCAAGCTTTACGAAAAAAATACAGTAGGCCTTAGATAAACAATAACCTAACTAGATGCACCTATTCAACCTATCGCAGTCCACTGCTGGACATAGGTCTCCCCCATTTCACGCCAGATATCCCGGTCCTCCGCTTTCCTCATCCAGCCTCCACCAGCGACCTTTCGCAAGTCGTCGGTCCATCGGGCCGGAGGGCGTCCTACGCTACGCTTGCCGAGACGCGGTCTCCACTCCAGAACTCGTCTGCTCCAACGGCCATCGGTTCTGCGACATACGTGACCAGCCCACTGCCACTTCAACTTGCTGATCCAGCGGGCTATGTCGGTAACTTTAGTTCTCTTACGGATTAAATCATTTCTGATCTTATCCCTAAGAGAGACCCCGAGCATAGCTCGCTCCATTGCGCGTTGAGTGACTTTGAACTTGTGAACCAATCCCGCAGTCAGTGTCCATGTCTCAGCTGCGTTTGTAAGTACGGGTAGGACACATTGCTCAAAGACTTTTGTCTTTAAGCATTGCGGAATCGTCGACGTGAAGACCTGACGTAACTTGCCGAATTTTGCCGCGGACACTCAAATAGTGTCCGCGGCAAAATTCTGCCCTTCGTGTCAGTTGGGCAGAATTTTCATTCATAATCACGTCACAATAACATAGTAGTTTGCTCGTACTTTTAATATTGTACCCTTTTAATGACGCGTTAAGGTCAACATTTTAATGAATAATTTTAGGTCTTACTCGCAAATATAACAAGAATTCAACGTATGTGACAAGCGGCTATTTCTTCGTGATAGTTAGTTCATTGTTTATCTAAGGAGTAGGCCCAACCAGATGATCCGATGATTTACTTTAGAAGGTCACTAAACATTAGTTGTTAGGCATCGGTCTGTGGAAGTCATTAGGGGAGAAATCCGTTTAGTAGTTGACATATTATGTAGGCTATAATGATGATGAAGTATCTTTAATTTTAATTCTACATTACGGGTTAATTATTCATACGAGTACTACTTTTTTCTAGTAAGCGCATTGCATTGAGATTTCAAAATCAAGATTAACAAAGGTCAGATAACAAAAAGTTGATGCAATTTTATTTCATACATTTGGACGCAAATATTCAATAGAAGTTCTAATGATAGTAACCTTCAGTACCTATTCAATTTTGTCATTTTTTAAACCTGCAGGCGTATTGCGAAAATGATATTATTGAATTCAAGAGTGATAGAGATAGAGTTAATACTACCTGGTCTATGTTGTTTCTTTTTATTATTCTTTAAACTAGCCTTTGCAAGCGACTTCGTCCGCGTGGAATAAGTAGTTACTTTGGGCTAATGCTCACGTTAACCCGCTACTTCATTTTTTTAGAACTTTTAAAGGGGAACAATACTGTCATGCATGACTTTTGCGAAACTTTAACCGTTTACGCAGCGTACGCAGCGGAAGCTCTAAGTAGAAAAAATCCACCGATTTTGAAACATTCTTCAATGCTGCTCCGCTTCTCATGTTCATAGCGTCATGATATATATAACAGCCTACAGCCTTACTCAATAAATAAGTTATCTAACACTGAAAGATTTTTTCAAATCAAACCAGTTGCTCCTGAGATTAGTGTGTTAAAACAAACAAACTCTCCAGCATTATAATATTAGTACTTACGGAGTTTCAGTCAGAATTAGCTATTAGAAAATAAATAAATATCCACTGTCATTCACAAAGCGCCATTTAGTTCCAAGCTAAGCACTTAGCCTGTAATATGGGTACTAAATAACGGATAAACATACCTAGGCTACTATTGTGTTCGTGGTTTTTATAGTTATAACTATTATAAGCAATGATTTACATATTTGTAATTTAAAACAATGACTAGTCATCACCAAATTATGCAAACGGAATTTTGCGAACGGAAAAACAGGTTTTCATTAAAAAATACCCGGTACCTGTATTTAAATATGCGCTTACGCATTAACAGCATATAAATCTATATATATTGTACTAGCTGTTGCGTGCGACTTCGTCCGCGTGGAATAGTTACTTTGGCCTAACACTCTCTTTAACCCGCTACTTCGTTTTTATAGGTGAGTTAAAACTGCGATATCTCATAAGATATTAACTTAAGTTGAATGATTTAAAGGGCAATTTTGTTAACAATGAAATACTTGTGATAAAAGAGTATTAATTTGGATAAGGATTATTATCATATATATGAAAACACCTTCGCAAATGATGCATTATTTTAGATTTTTTTTTTAAGCAAAAAATATGTTATAGGGAGCTAACCTTAAGAGATAGACATATCCTGTAGCGGACTTTTTTTGCGCGCGACTTCGTCCACGTGGAATAGTTACTATGGGCTCACGTTAACCCGCTATTTCATTTTTTTTGAACTTTTAAAGGGGAACAATACTGTCATGCATGACTTTTGCCAAACTTTAACCGTTTACGCAGCGTTTGCAGCGGATGCTCCAAGTATGAAAAAACTCCCTGATTTTGAAACATTATCATTGCTGCTCTGCTTCTATTGCTCGTAGCATGATGATATATAGCATATAGCCTTCCTCGATAAATAAGCTATCTAACACTGAAAGAACTTTTCAAATCGAACCAGTAGTTCCTGAGATTAGTGCGATCTCTTCCAGACAACCTCCCAAACATAGAAAATTAACAACATGAAAGGGCAAGACAGTGCAAAGTAAGAAAAGCTTAATTCAACTTATAAATACGTAATTGTATTTCAACATTAACATATATACACATATAAAATATAAATAAACATAAAAAATATATTTAAATAAAAAAATATATAATACATATAAAAGGTAAAATTCTTTTACGCGACTAATTGATACATTATTAGTCGCGTGGTTAAAATTAGGTGCCGTTTTTGAGCACTATTTAGATTGTGGTCTTAAATAACACTAAAGTCATCATCAGTAAGTTTGTCATCAGTTGGTCTAGCCTTCTTCTTATAGAGTAGTTTAATCAGAGTTTTGATCATTCCGACCATGGCGTCAGATTCTACACCGCCTTTGAGCCTCCAGTGGTCTCTTTGCCACTATTGTAAGTATTAAAGTAATAACTAATAAGACAATACAGCTATTTGTAAAACACGACATCGGAAGTCAATTCATTTCAAAAGGTACTTTTTGAAAATAATATTTGCATTCCTCTGAAATTGCTTCTCATATTTTACAGTACAGACCTTAGATGCATTGGATAGCATGTGCAGATGTACGGAGGCCGCTCCAGCCGACTCGCCGAAGATTGTGACACGGGTCGAGTCACCCCCAAAGGCTTCGATGTTGTCTCGCACCCAGCGCAGCGCCATCACTTGGTCCTGCAGCAAGCATACTTGTTAAAATACAATTCTTCGTTGTACACCTAGATGTTTATAATAAAATGTTAACAACAGCACTATGCGGCGTTGGCAGTAGCTTACCCATCACAATTTTTGAGTCAGTAGAAATGGAGACTGCACAAACTTTGACGATTGCCGCTGTCAGAGGCTGGATTAGAAAAGCGAAGCATTGGGATGTTTGGCGAAAAATGGGGAAACTTCAGGTAGTGATTTCTTAAAGATTGAAGTGAAAAAGCAAACACTATCTTTAACTTCTTCATTTTAATTATTAACGTAGTGAATGTCTATTTAGCCTTTTGAGAAAGCAGTGGCCTCTTCTAGCTTTTTTTATGGATTTTTGTGATTATAAGCCGTAGCTTACAACAGCACTTAGCAACATCGATAAGTTGATTAAACACATGTGAACATATTTTTTGCTCCTTATTTAAGTGAATTCAAAAAACACCGTCAATGCTCGGACATTTCTCACTTGGGTACGAATAAAATAAGAGGCCGATGTCTCAACGTAATACGTATTGTTATTGTTTGTTTTAGAATTGTGCATTAAGTAACATGTGTCGTTAATATCCGTGTGGTTTAAATTACAGCGGTGTTCTAATTTGCATTTGAACAAATTACCGAAGATGCATGCGACATATGACGTAACAACAAACTATGACGTAGTTTGTTATGCAAACGAAACGGGGAAACAGAAGAGCTGCGAAACTTACTTGAAGAATATGTGGTGGGTCGAATAGCATAATAGTGTATGCTGATGAGGTTTTGTATCCATTTCACGCCTATTAGCTTTGTGATTGCAACGGGTTCAGCTAGTTTCAGTTAGCATTGCAGGTTACAAATTATATAACAATGCGTGTTTATCGAAATTCGGTTTAGTTATTGCGAGTAAAACCGATAATCTAGACTCAATAGAAAGAATACACTCTTATTAAATACGAAAATTTTAAAACATAGTTAACATAAACATTACTAATTACATTACTTTGGTTAATACTAGTTTTAGGCAAAATAACAATATGCATATAAAATTTAAGACTCTTCGAGTCGAACCCAGTAGTTTTGAAAACAAAAATCACTAATTGATTATTCATTTATTATATTTTTATACGTGTTTTAAGATTTTCAAATGACAGAAATATATTATACATTGAACTTGGACGCTCACCTTTAGGTATGACGCCGCGTCATTCAAACGAATGGCTTAGTATTTTTAAAAACAACATATTGTCGCGATATCAAATTGACGCCATATTATACAACCACGAATTAAACCAGCTCCTTGGGTTAAGTTCCGAGACGCATTTTGTCAAAAGAAAGTAGCAAACGTCCATCACCAACGGTGAGAACGGTGAGGGGGTCTTACGTCCAGCAGTGGGCTGTCACGAGTTAAAGTAAATCCCGCAGTCAGTGTCCACGTCTCAGTGGCCTATGTTGTAGATAATACTGTAACACAAACCTGTTTGTATCGCACGGGGATGAAACCCGAAATCTTAAGTGTTATAGCTGACTTCGCAACCATTGTCTATGTTGGCAGTTTATTTATAAGCTTTTGATTGATTAACTTTTTAGCCGCCACGATTCTAGATACAGTAGAAAATCAATTGTGTCTGTTGGCTGTAAGACTTAGGTAATAGATTAAGAATGAAATTTAATTAAGACCCAATGGCACCTAACATAAACATAGTGTCAAACCTTAAGGCCCATGTTGCCGGGCACCTCGTCGTTCTCGAGGCTGAGGAAGCCGAGCGCGCCGAGCCGGTAGTTGAGGGTGACGAGCACCACGCCCGCGCTCACCAGGTGGTCGGGCCCGTACAGAAACGCGTTACCGGATCCCATCGTAAACGCTCCCCCGTGGATCCAAACCATCACTGCCAGTTTTGGGTTGTACCTGTACAATGACCAATGAAAAAATATTAACCTAGCACTCCTTATTACATAACGGATGACCTGGTTAGGGTGACGGGTAGCAGATGGATGTCAACTGCTAGGGATCGGCCCGCAAATCATTAGGGGAGGCCTTCGTTCAGCAGTGGATATATTAGGCTGTAATAATGATGATGATTACATGTTATTCCGTAAGAATACATTTAAAGGTGAAATAGAATATAATGCTTAATTCAAATTGACTCCGATTAACCCTTTGACCGCCGCAGACGGTTATACTTATATATATTATTTACATCGTGGGAGCCATGCTTTGGCACGAATGGGCCGGCTTGAACTGACTGATGCCATGACAACGCTTTGCGATTTATTCCGCCGAGTCAGATATTTATATTTTTGTATTTATCTGTTTCTATATACAAAACAAAATCTGTATTATGAAAGAATATGCTGCTTACGAACCTCTCCCCGCGTTCGGATTCCACAGGATCCCAAGTGCGATTAAACGTAAGTTATTAGTTTTGACAAGTGGATACGACTTTCATTACAAATTCATTCTAAATTACATAAACATACAAAAACGCATAACTATCACTAAAGATCCATCATGGGCCTAAAACTTCATATGCATTCAATCATATTTTATCATAAGTATTCTAACACAAAGTCTTTAATAGTCCGTTATACTAACATTACAAAATAGGCAACGATTATTGAGTACTTTACCTTTGCTTAATTACTACAATTAACCAAATAACATACCTATTAATAATGTAATCATCTTCAGCACATTGACAGTCTCATTGAAAATGCTATTTACAAGCCCTTGTGGTAGCTATGCTCATTGACTTCAAGGCTCTTTAAATAATTCTACTGAGGCCAATCCGATGGTCTTCAAACAAATAACTGAATATCTGTTTACTTAAAAGGTATGATTATTTTGTGTTGTAGTGTAAATATTAATTTAACACTGTGATGGTCGTATATTTATTTAAAAAAAACATTTTTTTTTATATTTTGAGTAGCGGTCAGAGCAGCTTGTTTTTACAAGTTTTTATTTATATTAAAATGTTAACATACTGTCTTCTAGTTCTATTAACTGAGTATATTTTCTAAGCTATGGGTAATATATTTTTTTATTAAAGACAGGCATTTAAGGAATTAAATTAAATCAAGCCAATGGTCTTTCAGAACTCTTTAACATTATAGTGAGATGAGCATTTTGGAAGATAGAACAAGTCTTGTCTTACCGTCTGCCAAAGTGATGAATAAGGGTCTGATACCGTTATGTAGCGACAGTTCTGACAGGAAATCTAGTTAATGTACACGGTATATGAAATGTAAGTTTTTTCAAAATAGCTTGTTGATTCTTTGCGAAAAAAACACATCATCACTTAACAACTAAAAACTAACCTTTTAATAAACATTCTGCTTCAATCTGCCTGCACAGCGATGATTTAGCTTCTCCAGTAATAAAGAGAAGCTAGCCCAAGTTAATTTTTTGACTGTCATCCAGTCAAATTAAAGTTACTCCTAATATCGAGTCAAATTTACCCAGTAAAGTTGTCAGGAGTGAAGGAGTGTACACGTTGAGGAAGAGGCAATCTTCATCGCCCTTGTAGGTATCGAAGAGCATAAAGCGGTGGGGCACACGGAGCCCTCCTCGAGCGCGTCGCGTACCCCAGACCATGGCTCCAGCGGCGCAGGCGCACGGAAACGTAAGGGCCCGCGGGGCGGCTGCGCGTACCTGGGATTATTTACAACAATTAATACTTACTCCGCACCTATTTTGATAAAAAATGGTACTGGAATTGATTAAATTAATTACATATTATACATAGAAAACACCCAGACCAATTCCAACAGACATGTTCATGCACACAAATGTTTCACTGCCTGGAGATTGAACCCAGAACGAATTTAGTAGTCAACAGCTTAACCATTACTCCAAATGGGTCGTTATAAGTTAAACACCAAAAGTTAAATATTATTTTTTATTACCTAAGCCAACGTTTGAAATTATGCTTGAGCGAAGATTTTTTAAGATTACTTATTTCAAACATGACCTTAGACCATTACCTACAATTTCAAAATTATAAACTACGGAGCAAAGTAAACTTAAGTGGTTATATCTCCATATAAGAATACCATGGTTTGCGGTGTAGGCATGTTTCATTTTAATGGATGATTTTAATTAAAGACATAAAATAATTAAATAAATGTATTCGACATTTAATTGTGAGCATTGTGACGGTAAATATGCTAGTTCTGCGAATAAAACGCTATTTGTGTAATAAAACGGAAAGGTTTTTTCTACGATTAATATTTTTGCGGTATATAAAGTATAAAAATCCTTAAACGTGGTGAACATCTGGAACACAGTTGGCGACGATACCCTATATGTTATAATATTAGAGACATCCTATCCCGTCATGGATGACCTAAATTTAAGAGGCCAGCATTTTTTTTATATCGGATATAATTATTTTTATTCTTAGAGGATAAAACCAATGTACCGGTTTTAAAAAATAAGTAATCATACGTTTGTAATAAGAGAAATAAGTAATAACAATAAGTGGGGTAACAAACCAGGTTCCAACGTAATGTGAGGTTTTTTCGGAATTGAAATAAATAAAAAAGACGTTAAAAAGGTGTATATTAGACAGTGCACTTAAATGAACGCAATGTAAAAATTAAAAATGTGCATGCATAAATAACATTTAGCGTATTTTTAGCGATACGTTCTGCCTGCTTTGAGAATATACAACTTCATTGGTAGGCTACAAACGTTTGAAAGCTTCATATTTTATCAAAGTATTCGCGGAACTAAGGGTGAAGGCCTATCCCAAATAGTAGTAGTAGTGTTTGGCTATCTCTCGTTGCTAAACGGTCTCTCGTGATGTTATTACATTGCCGCATCCTGTATATAATCTTGTTGGATAAATTTGGAATTTCATTTAAAATTAGCTTCCGATGTGTTCAGTAATTGGGCCTGGTTGTGTCAATTAATTTAATGTTTTCGCAACATGAATGCCGTAAATTGTCATGTTAAGTATTGTTACGAGCTGGGGGTTCCGGACAAATTATTGCCAAACACGAAGAACAACACGGCAACACACTCCATTATTTAACCAATACCAATCACACACAACACCAATCACACTTACACTCACACTAATTAATCAATTAACGCACGCACTAAAATCCGTAATTAACACTGCACACTATAACACAGCACTTTCCGCACACACACGTAATAATCACACGTCAACTCTTCACACCGTCACATCACACCCGACGATCCCCCAGACATCGCTGCACCACTCGCCCCCTCCCTGCAGTCGCAGGCACCCCGCCCCTCGCCCGCTCCTGAGCAGAACACAAGACTCCCGGCGCACCCGTCGGCCCGCCTTATATACCTGTCCGGCCGCTGAGCTCGAAGCGTCGACGTCATTCTACATAGTTCGCGAATTATCTAGAACATACTAGACTCTTTGCTATTTGACAATTCGCATGTCATACTCTATGGACTGTCTGTGGACTGACGTCACATATTAGCCGCCATATTTAATGACATTTTAACTACGTCAATTCGTAACAGTATTATGATGGTTTCAAGTATCGTAACTCACCGCATACCCACGAATACGAGTATCGCTTTATATACTGTTATATCTAACTTTAATCGTAGGGAGGTTAAATGAAACTTTTCATTCCTTTAATTGTGTATTTTTGCTCATTTATGTAGCTTTGAGCTTTCATTCCTTTGCAATTGGATATTATTCATTGATAACATAAAATCTAGCTATTTTATTCACATAGTCTGCTGGAAAAAAAACCTTTAAAAAGATAAGCTTAACAGAACTTTATTGCTTCATTTAAAACAGAAATTATGTCAATTAAAATTAAATTATAATTAAATCAATTGAGCAAATAAGTAAGCCAGCCCAGACTTGTAAAAAATAAAATCTAATATTGCTGTTAAAACCTACCGGCTCTGTCATGAGTTCATTGCAAATTGCGCACTGTACGGAACTGATTTGAAATAGTGGAATGAAATGCTTTTGGTGTAACCCAGCCTTTTACTTTGTTTAAGGCCGTTATGGTGTTTGAAAATCTTTTACATCGTTATCCACGCGGAAACAATTAGGATATAGTCTCATATATGACTTTGCGAAACTTCAACTGTTAACGTAGCGTACGCAGCGGAAGCTCCTAACATGAAAAAAATCCCCCTATTTTGAACAGCATTCATTGCTGCTCCACTTCTATGGTTTGTAGCGTGATAATATACATATAGCCTATAGCCCTCTTCAATAAAAAAGTTATCTAACACTGAAAGATTTTTCATATCTGACCAGTAGTTCCTGAGATTAGCGCGTTCAAACGGGTTTGGAGACATGTCGCCCTCTTGTTTTCTCGCCCGCAGGCTAGTTGTTTCGCCCTATAGTATTTTTATGTCTGGGCCACATAAACCCCTGCAAAATAACCTTAGCCAGAGTAGACAGGTAGTTGACATGTAAATTAAGTCAATTAAGTCGCAGTATACTAGTAAATCTACTTATTTTACTGCTTGACATCCTTCTAGCCGAAATACAGCTTCAGTTATAGTTTAGCTGTTATGATGAGATTTGAACTACTTATGTAGACGACATACTTCTACTTGGTCTCCATTCTATCTCATTTTTATTTCATCCTACCTAATGCCTTTGAAGCTGTAGTAAGGTTCTTGCGCGGCGGTTCTCGCGGCTAGCTGCCTTCCCCGCAGCGCGCCCAGGCTGGTCCGTACCACGGGCCCGCCGCCCACGCGCATGCGGTCCACTAGAGCGTGCACCAGTCGCGCTGCACGCGCCGGCACCGACTGCAGCCTCCGCAGGGCGTGCTTTAGCCCTACGTTCTCGCTCACGGTGTCTGATAGCCGTCGCCATGCGCCCGTGATCTGTTGACAAATGTTAAAAATGAATTCTGAAATGTTTGGCATGCTTAATTGAAAACAATTTATCTACCTATTTATGGCTTAATATAATGTGCCTAAGTCCTATATTAAATGAGTAACCAAATGTAATTGGAATCTAATGCGTGCTCATCTGCTCTACTAGCGTTTTTCTGGGTGTTTGTACGTGTTGGTGATGAGACACTAGACTACAAATTTAACTAATGTTGCGTACTAGTATGTAATCCTAACACAATCCGAGAGTTGCACTGCCAGTGACCATCAAATAATTAACTAAGAGAACTAATTAAAACTAATTGACGGCGTTTATTCATTCATCGCGCTCGTGACTTTAAACTGCTGACATACAAGATTCATACTTACAACGTGTGTCCCAAAACTTTAAAAAAAATATATATTAAAATAACGTGTTTATTAGAGCTAATGAACAAACTAATTCATCCAAAGCTTTTATCGGGACTGCAGAAACCGGTCTTCCCTCACACATTCCTGTAGGGAGTTTGGGCCGTAACCAAACACGCGGGCCCAGTGCGAATTGGTAAGTGTTAACGACTACCACACTAAGATAGTAGTCGGGATCACCGGCTTATCATGCTTTCCGAAGCACAACGGGACTCGATGTAATATTTATCGGTTACTCATCCGACGTTGCTAGAATTGTGCTAGAAACCGGACGTACTAGCCGCTACGAATGAACCAATTAGGGGGATAAAAATTAGCCTATATTTCAACTGAAAAGGTAGACGAATTCCAACAAAAGCCTAAATCCTCTAAGGTTGTGTTAATTTAATTTTGTTAGACCGTCATAGCCGGAATTTATTTGTAGGTACAGCATCTCTATGCGTGCACTCAAACTACCTTGTCCAGCTTTTAAAAAATAAAATAAAGCAATTACCTACGCGTGTTTATTTTGAATTATTTCAGTAGTTTTAGTAGCAATTTTTTACACCAACCCTGATTGAATGTCAGCATGAAACTCGCAAAGAACCCTCTCGATAGACCGTCCAAGTGTGAATTGTCGCTGGCGGAAACTGGATGAGGAAATCGAAGATATCTGGTACAAAATGAGGGAAACTTATGTTCAGTAATAGGTTGAAGAGAGAATAAGAAGGACGGCGCAAATATTTATAAAAAAACCATAAGATTTATAAAAATATTTTCATCATTTGGAACCATAAAAGATAATATAAAGATCTTGCAAGTGTTACTGCTTGTACCGTTTGAGTTGTTGCAAATCTACGAAACTACCTATTCTTAAATTTCTATAAGGTCGATTAAACATAAAATTACCACACTACTTAATTATATGATTCCGTAGCGTATGATTCTAAATAATTACTACGCCGTATCTAGTTTTGAACTTACTTGAATGAAGAAATATTATGGTGTTTGGGTGCAGTAATTAAATATTTAGTAGGCGTACTTTTGCTAGTATACCTATCCATTTCAAGATTACCAATATTTAATTGGCTCCTGTTATCCCATTTAGTTTACGAACGTAAACACCAAAACACTAATATCGTTTTTAATGATTGATGTGGTGTAATAGTTGAGATGTCGGCTATTACATAATGGGTTCTGGGTTCGATCCACGGGTAGTAAAAAAAAGTAATGTGCATGGACATGTCTGTTTATACTGATCTGGGTGCTTGCTATGTGCCTATAATATGTATATATTTAAAAAACCCTATAAGTATGTTGAGTATCCATATTACAGGCTAATGCGTGTTCAGTAGTGTTGTTTGGTATTTATTTATTTATTGTTTATTTATGGCTTAGGTACGCTTGTCATATTTAACTTCTCACATTAATCAAGTAAATAATTTGAAGACAACAATAGTTTATAATCAAATAGTTTATTATATTTATTGGCTTATTTAAGGTTCGTTAACAAGGAAGAAGATGAAATTTGCCATGCCAGTAACATAATACTTCATCATCAGCTCATTAAACGTCCCCACCGAGGGGCACGAGCCTACCCGTATAGGGTGATTAGGCCTAAGTCGTCCGCGCGGGCCCAGTGCGGATTGGACGACTTCACACACAACCTTCGAATCTCTTCGCAGGCGTGCATGAAGGTTTCCTCACGATGTTTTCCTTCACCGTAAGAGCGTCGGATAACGTACATATATTTTCGAAAAATCGAAAATACATTGGTACGTGTCGGGATTTGAACCTCAGCCCTCCCGGTAGGAAGGCGACAGTCCACACCACTGAGCCACCGACGCTCTTACATAATACTTACGGTAGGTATTTATCCGGTTAGAGATATTTTTGGAAAACCTATGAACATATTTAATGGATTTAACTTTGACGGCGAAACTGTGGATGGGAAGCTAGTTTACTATTTAAGACTATGGTGATTGCTGTTGATTTTACTCTGTTGCAGTAGAGTTAATCCGAGACCTTAAAGACTCGTATTACCACACGGAAGCCCCGTGATGCGTGTGGGTTATATATACCTAAGCTCATGTGCTTGAAAGTGGAAGAACGTTGATATAACACTTTCTAAAAGACCGTGGGTTCAATACTATAACAGCACGCCGCATTATGCTGCGCAGGGCTTACTTCCTGTTTTATCTAAGCAACTAAAATGTTACACATTAAAAAATACAGACGGAGTCTCTCTCTCTATCATCAATAGTGTAAAAATCCGGCTAGTTTTTGTATAGGAATACAACAAAATATTAAGATATTTGACGGCATCTGTCAAAAAAGCCTTAAATGTTAGATAAAATCTAATAAGAAGCATGGCCTGTTGTGCAAAAATCGCATTGAACAAAAAGAAAACAATCCCAAAATTACGTATCGTAGGTAAATGAACAATCCGTTTTACCTATTTTTAGTTTTTGTCAAAATTACATCATAGACAGCAGCTATCTTCTTTGGAGACTTATATGTTTTTACTAACAGTCTGTCGTATTTTTATACGTCCATGGTACAATGGTTAAACCGTATTTCTCTCTACAATCTACCACCTTCCACTACAGGGCACATGCCTTCCCACACAGCAAGGCTAGTGTTAACGGCTACTAAACAAAGGCTGGGAACACAGGATCTCGTGCTTCCAGAACACGCAACAACGAGAATCGATAAACCACACTAGACTCTACGGTATGTTGAATAATTGACATAACAATATACATTCGGGTACGAAATGTTGTAAATACAAATAAACAATTTCTCCCATGTTGGTCATCGAAAATAATAAAAAAGCGGCGGCTCATTACCTGACACTTCTTAACGGTTCTGTAATAACAGTGGTCGTGTGTTCATAAAGCAGTGATCATACCATTAAATCAATTTAGGCGGCGAGCCTGGGGTATTCTCACGCAGCTAAGGCATGGCTCTCACACTTTGCAGGTTGACACGATATTGTGCAGTGAGGGTTTACTTAATACTTAGTTATTGCTTTCTTTTATAATATATTATATATTATATTGCAATAAGTTAATAGATATTCAAATAAATGGATTTAATTTTATGAGATATTCCTCTTTTTATTATCATTAAAGTCACAAATAATAGTATTTTAAATGTGGTACTAGCTTTGTGTTAATCGAAAAACAGTTCATGTTATTGACAAATTCAAATCCCGCCACGTACCAATGTGTTTTCGATTTTTCGAAATGAAGGATAACATCGTGAGGAAACCTGCGCACGCCTGTGAAGAGATTCATAACTTGTGCGTGAAGTCGGCCAATCCGCACTCAGTGGGACATTTCATGAGCTGATGATGATACAGCTTCAATGGTTAAAATTTATGTAACGGAATTATCTTTAAAATAAATTGCCTTGATAATAATCTCTATAATATATGAGCAGATTAGTGGAGTAGATAATATCAACACCAACCCTATTTAATAGTGCAGTATTCGTAATTTATCCATATAGTGACGACAATAATTGCTTGTCAGTTGTCACTCACACCTAAAATCTTAAGTGGTCACAATAAAACTGGTAAATTTAAATTGCGTCCAAAAGCCGCTACTGCAGTGCCGGTGCAGTGATTCAACCCAGTGACAGCTTAATTACGGTTATGCTCTAGAAATTTTGTAGTTATTCTTTAAAACAACATCAAAACATTTACGACTTAAATGAAGTTGATTGATTACGATTTATATCTCATTTATGTGACAGCAAAATCCAAGTTAATATCCTGTTGATATAAATTATATAATTATGATATAGGCACTTATTTTCCTAATATACCACCATCTTTTTCGTAATATATCAATACCCGGTATAAGACTTTTAGGGCCAAATAAACCGATATGCGTCGATGGCGTCCGTCTCGAGGTTGTACAGGAGTATATCTACCTGGGCCATACCATCCAACTGCCGCATAACTGCGAGAGGGAGGCTAGTTGGAGGGTTCAGTTGGGCTAGGCGGCATTCGTCCAATGAGCAATGCGTCCTACCCGTGCTAACATACGCAGCTGACATGGACACTGGGTGCGGATTGGTTCACAAGTGCAAAGTCACTCAACGCGCAATGAGCGAGCTATGCTTGGAGTCTCTCTTAGGATAAGATCAGAAATTATATAATTCGTAAGAGAACTAAAGTTACTGACATATCCCACCGGATCAGCAAGTTGACGTGGCAGGGCTGGTCACTTATGTCGCAGAACCGATGGCCGTTGGAGAAGACGAGTTCTGGAGTGGAGACTGCGTCTTGGCAAGCGTAGCGTAGACGCCCTCCGGCCCGATGGACTGACGACTTGTGGAAGGTCGCTGGAAACTGGATGAGAAAATCAAAGGACCGAAATATCTGGCGCAAAATGGGGAAGACCTATGTCAAGCAGTGGACTGCGATAGGTTGAAGAGAGGTTAATCATTTGCTCTTTATCTACCTATGAAATAAAAACGGTATTTTAAATATCTTATACTATTCCTTCGATTATCGAGAATATACTTACTATACTTGATTAATTTTATGGATCAATTATGAATATTTCAGTAAGCAATTATCTTTCCATGTAAGGAAGCCGATATAAAAGTTACAGGGTATGTATGTTTCGCAACCGTTCTCCATGGAATTGCCGAGGTCCCAACGCGTGGTATAATAAATCCATTAACTTTTCCATACCTGCATGTTGTGAAACTTTGCCAACACAACAAGTAACAATGACTCCAGCAGAAACCTCATTGAATGTGGCAAATCGAACATTACTTATCGTAACAGAAACAGATACCTGATTAGAGAATACCATAATTGACCGTCCAGTATTACAGGCAATCCTGCAAGAAGCGAGACAATCTTCTTTGCGCCATGCCGTATTGCAATGATGCCTAGTAGTTAAGTCGTATTCAGCTGAAATGTTTTGACATCTTAGGCTAAATATATTCTAAATTAGTTTTAATATAAACTAACCGAGATTATACAGTAACGTAAGGAAGAAAATAATGTTTAAGTATTAAATTCATACAGCAAGTAAGACACAGAGAATGTTACGCTTGGCATTATTAGATTTAAGCGTTTGTTTTTTCGCATAGTGTTCAGGTGACCCCCTTTATAACTTGCTTGGCTCCGGCAGACGGGCAGACGCGTTGCCTCATCGCTGCGTGACGCACCGACTTTTTTGAATCACTCTCTACGTATAAAAAGTAGGTTGCTAATAAATACTACCTTGTCACATTTAAAAAGCTTTCTTGCATAATCAAACATACAAACAATACACAAATGTAATGTGTTATCCATAGAAATTACATGCACTTTCTGTGCAGAATATCCTACTAATAATAATATAGCTAACGACCCGCCCCTGCTTCGCTCGGGTGCAGCAATGGTGATAATCGTAATAGGCACGCCTCTCCCCGGTCGGCCGGTACCGCCGCAAACGCTACGTACTACCTACCGCAATTTTCAAATCTGTTATATCTTCGAAAACATTCATTGAAATCATATAATCATGATTGATATTGCTTATTTACAGTGATTTCTTTAATACCTTTCCCACGTGTCGGTATAAACAGTTCGAGAAAATAACTTTTAAAAATGTGTCCTTGTTTAAGACCAAGTGACCAAGTGTTTATATATAACGGAGAATAAGTTTCAGTGGTGGCGAGGTCAAGTTCAGTGAGTGTGATGTAAATAGGTTTTCATCTATTGCTGGTAGCCATATAGCACGGTCTTAGCCCACATTCGTTACATATTTCATTCTTACGAATTGTGTAAACAACCTTGGTCGATGAAATTTCTAATGCTTTAATTCGACATTTGTACTCTTTGATCGTGTACGCACGCTTTGTCAATAAAGTATTTTCGTAACAAGAAGATAACACCCGAATTCACTCACGTTCGATTACGTCACGCAATTTTGTGCTGCGTCAAATCACATCTTACTAAATAGCACACACACTCACTTTACTTCAACTCATCACAGTCTACTGCTGGACATACAGATACCCCGGACTTCCGCTTTCTTCAGCCCTTACTATTGCCTTTTTGCAAATTATCGGTCCTCCAGGCTGTAAGTCCCTATGCTACGCTGGCCAGGACACGGTTTCTACTTCAGAAATTGTCTGCTCCCTCTAGGTCATCGGTCCTGTGACACTCATAACCAGCCTACTGCCACTTGTCGAATCAGCATTAAATAGCGACGAACAAAAATATATGTTAAACTTATTTTGACTTTTTTATAAGTGACCGGGACGGTCAGCTTGCTCACCTGGTGGTGACAATCCTGACCATGACAGAAGTAGTGTTGAAGAAAATAATAACAGTAAGTTCTTATTTACCGTCAACACTGCCCTGCGCCCGTCACCCGAGACGACTGATGTCTCTTATACCCAAAAATGTTATTAGTTACAGTGCCTTCATCCTGAAACATAGAAATGCAAAACACTTCTATTTCACGGGACGTCATTTGGACTCAGAATAACTCTATAGTATTTAGTTGAGTCTACGAACTAGTAAAGCTAAACAGAGATTTACTTGTTTCCCACAAGTAAATCTCTGTTTAGGTATAGTTAGGGTCGTGTTTGGATATCGCCATTTCAACTTTTTCCGTTAATACACTCGCGTGCAAGTAAATCGACTCAAGCCTCAAGTGCGCATAAAAAGTGATATAACTAAAAAATGACTTATTTTACCTCTATATAATGTTTTACATAATTAAAGCCTAGTAATTAGGCTTTCAAATGGTAGCATAATATCAGTAATTTAAATAAACACTTGTACTTAGAATGCAACTGAACGCAACCCCGTAAACTGCTCTGCGCTCTATTCACAACTTGCGCGACACAACCCCCTATAAAACCCCCTGTAATCGTTTTTTTCTTATCAGTCGCTCATTAGACGTTGACCTGAACACATCTCTGCAAATTAAAGCCGTCATTTGAAGAAAATTATGGATACAACACCTGAAGAAGCCGCTCAAGTCGTTGCCCTGTTGCAAGAAGGGTTGAACCAGCGAGAAGTCGCTCGTCGTTTGAATATGAGTCAGTCCGCTGTCTCGAGAGTATACAGAAGGTTTCAAGAGACTGGTGCCTTCACTCGGAGGCCTAATACCAGCCGACGCCGGTGCACCTCGGAGCGTGACGACCGGTTTTTGGTCTCGACCTCTCTCCGAAATCGACACCTTACCGGCGTAGATGTGCAGCAGGAGCTACGTCAAGTTCGCGGGGTGACTGTCAGTCAGTGGACAGTTAGAAGAAGGTTGAAAGAAGCTAACCTTACTCCGAAAAGACCCGCTACAGGCCCGAAGTTGACCACAGCTCATCGTCAAGCACGCCTTCACTTTGCTCGAGAACATTTGGATTGGAGCATAGAGCAATGGCAGTCAGTCCTGTTCACAGATGAGACGAGGATGTGTCTCCATGGCAGCGACAGGAGAGGTCGGGTATACCGTCGTCCCGGTGAACGGTTTTCACAGTGCTGCTTTGTGGAAACCGTTGCATATGGTGGCGGATCTTGCATGATGTGGGCTGGAATTTCCTTAGAAGGCAAAACGGACCTTGTTTTCGTTCCTGGGGGAGGCCGGGGAGGAGGTCTGACCAGTGATCGTTACATTGAAAATGTTCTACTGGATCAAGTTGTCCCTTATCAAGGCTTTATTGGGGAAAATTTCATCTTGATGCATGACAATGCCCGATGTCACACTGCTCGGGCCACACGTGATTTCCTGAACGAAGTTGGAATTCACACTATGCATTGGCCAGCGCTCAGCCCCGATTTAAATCCCATTGAGCACATATGGGACGAGCTCAAAAGGAAAGTTAGAGCGAGGAATCCAGCTCCGACAAACATCAATGAGCTCAAGACTGCGTTGGTAGAAGAGTGGGGTCGAATACCACAATCATCCATTAAAAAGTTGATAAGGTCGATGAAGAATCGCATGAGAGCAGTGATCAGAGCTAGAGGAGGGAATACCAAATATTGACACGAATATTTTTTTATCTTACGCACATTTTGTTTCATTTAAACACAATAACCCCATACTGTGAAATTGTATGAATTTTCAACATTTTTTACATTATCATTAGCATTAACCTTTTTTACTAAACTACTGAATCGATTTTCATGCAACTTACACCATTTTAAAGCTCAATTACTAGGCTTTAATTTATGTAAAACATTATATAGAGGTATGATAAGGCATTTTTTAGTTATATCACTTGTTATGCGTACTTGAGGCTTGAGTCGATTTACTTGCACGCGAGTATAGTTATGTTTTTTTTATAGAATCCTGGCTGGAGGGTAAGAATAAATAAATAAATAAATATCTACTGACATTCACACAGCGCCATCTAGCCAATGAAGCGTTAAGCCTGTATTATGGGTACTAACAACGGATAAACATACATATATACATTTTTTTTGTAAATACATACATATTTACATAGAAAACCCCAGACCATTACAAACAGACATGTTCATGCACACAAATGTTTGTATTACCCGGGATCGAACCCGGAACCCTTGGTGTTGCGGCCGACCTCTCAACCGCAACACAAATAGTCGTCAAATAAAATAAATAAAAGGAGAATAAAATGTTTTGAACTGTGATTTATATCGTTAAATTACAGGATACCGTAGCAACTGCATAGTGGTTTTTAACTTCTTAGGGATCACTGGTGGTTTGCTATCATATTTTATTAAAAAGCTTGCCTTAGTGTTCACTAAATATCGTTCTCTAAACAAGCCCAAAATGAAACAAATAAAATAAAAAGGCAGATGACCTTAATGAATGCTTGTTATTATAAATAATAAAACACAATTTATCAATTTGCTATATGCGTTATATTATATATAATAATTCATATTTGCATCACAAATCTAAGAATTCTTTTCGAAGTTATTCTCTTTAAAGCAGTTTAACGGTTTTTAATTTAATTGTGTGAAAATTACCACACTCGCCTATTATTGACGTGAACGTTTAATTTTAAGCAATTATAATCACATTAATCACAATCGTGAGTTATATAAGAGGTCGATGGAATTTAAAATGGCACTGGGTCGCCAATTTAAAGTTATAGCCTCCACAACATATTCGATTTCTTATTTACATTTTGCTAAACATCTACTGTGTTCGTCTAAACAATTTAGGGGAGAATTGGAAATTTGCTTTTAGTGTGAGTTTTCAATATGATATTATTGAATAACTCACGAAAGACATTAATTTGGAAATGGTGTTAACCCCGTTATTGGTAGTCCGTCGTCATTGTACGTGTAACTTGTCTGTTGTGGTGCATACGAGTATTATGACACGCACTACATAATATTATGAAGGTCTGCTAAAAATATGAGAAGCGATGATTGTGGCCATTATTTACAAAAAAAAAACATTATGCGTTCATGATGATTATTAAATGTAGGTAGTCATTTATGTTAAACAGGTGTTAACATCAAATTAATATTGTCATAAATACATTTTTAACTTCGTATTTCAAGGTTTGTTAGCCTCTTTCTCACTTCACATGTTAGTATTTGTTTACAATCTAATATACATATAAAAATTTCGGTATGATATTTGTCAAGTGTAGAGATTGCAAGTGTAACGTGCAATCAGGTTGTCAATAAAGCGCAGCAGAGTAATTGCCTAAATTTCAAAATCGGACTTGCTACATACTACTTATAATGTGGTTTCAACTAAACTCCTTACTTTGCGTATGTCCACTATGCTTGTAATTTAACGTCAGCGTGATAATATTTCACCCAGACTCGCTCAACTACAATTAATTAGACACTGAACAAACATTTGTGCGCATTAACATTTTTTGTATTTTAAAAAGTGTACAAGATGGTCAGGGCCACCAGATGGTAAGTGATATGGCTAACTATGACAGAACGGCACTGATGGCGACCAACAACTGTTAAAAAGTTATTGTTCTTCACTAATGCGCACTGCGCCCGCAACTCGAGACAACAGATGTTAGGTCTCTTATACCGTAATTTTACTAGCAACAGTGTCCCCATCCCGAAACAGAAAGAATGTAATACACTTATTTCACGGGACGATATCTGGCACTGCGGTGGTACCTACGTGGACGACTCAGTATCGAGTCTACCACCTAGTAAAAAAAATATGTTTGTATCGGTCTATATGTTATGAATACACAACGAAAAATAATGATTATTTCCCACTAGCTTTTGCCCGCGGCTTCGCTCGCGTTAAATTAGGGATAACATGGCTCCACTTTCCTGGTAACGAAAACAGAATAATTTTAACACTGCAACACTGCTTCTTCTTCTTCTTTTTCGCTTCGCATACCAATTGTTTGCTTTTCACTTTAAAAATTGGGAAAAGTCAAATATAATTAACCCCCTTTTTAAGGCCGATTTGCAAAAACTTCAATATGCAAGATTTATTGTTCGTGATAAATAGCCATCATATTTATTTTTAGCTTTCTACCTTGTAAACTGTTTGTAAATTCGAAAAAAAATAATGTATACATATATATCACTATACATAGGAATCCCCCGCCGACCTTAAAAAGTTTTGAAGCCCATTTCCGAAAAAAAAATTATATATATCACTATACTTAGGAATCCCCTCACTAACTCTAAAGATTTACATTTTTGTTACATATATATGTATATATATATACTGAAAAAAGTCCGGTATAAATCCCCCTTCCCTCTCTTTTAAGGCTTTTGGGGCCGATTTCCGAAAAAAGAAAAATGAAAATTTATTGTTTGTGACTTACAGCCCTCATACCAATTTTTAGCTTTCTACATACCTTAAAAATGCGAAAAGTCGGATATGATACTTCCTCCCCTATTTCAAGGTAGGGGTGGATTTTTGAAAAAAAAAAATATGCTATTTTTTCGTTTCTGAAAATAGTCCGCATACCAAATTTCAGCGTCGTACTACAAAATTGCGGAATGTTCCATACAAACTTCCAACTCCCATTTTAGGGAAGTGGGGGATTAAAACGGGACAAAAAGTAGCCTAAAACCTATTCTAGGTTACCTTCTATCAACATACCAAGTTTCAATAAAATCTATGTTAAAACTGCGAAAAGTCGGATATGATACTTCCTCCCCTATTTAAAGGGTTAGGGGTGGATTTTTGAAAAAAAAAAATGCTATGTTTTTTCGTTTTTGACAAATAGTCCGCATACTAAATTTCAGAGTCATACTACAAAAATTGCGGAATGTTCCATACAATCTTCCAACCCCCATTTTAGGGAAGTGGGGGGTGAAAACGGGACAAAAAGTAGCCTAAAACCTATTCTAAGTTACCTTCTATCAACATACCAAGTTTCAATTAAATCCGTTCAGCCGTTTAGGCGTGAAAGCGTAACAAACAGACAGACAGAGATACTTTCACATTTATAATATTAGTATGGAATTCTGAAAGGGGCACTACTGCAGCAATAATGACTACAAAAGACAAAGTCTTCTCCAATAAATAAATCGGTACTGCTGGCCCTAGCTCTACCATCCTAACAAACTCTACATCTCACTTTTTCGCTACCATTGCGGAGGTGGTATGTAAATATTTCATTTCTGAAGTAACCACCAATCTTTCAGCTTTTAGCCACTCGTGTTTGCTATTTTTTTTATAATTATTTGTTTTATTTACCTTCATAGAGTTGAGGCTGTTGGCGGCGTTGGCGACGACATCGCCAAGAGCAGCGGGCGGCAGCGCGGCCGCGGGCGCCAGCGCGCACGCGCACGCGCACACCGTGCACGCCGCGCGCCACCACCGCACGCGCATTTCGCGTAAGCACTACACAACACCCTTGAATCCCACACGAACACACGACTGGAAACCCTGGGCGCACGCCACTTCCCTGACGATGCTTTAGAGGACCCCCTGCGACTAACAGCGATCAAAGTTTCCAATTAAACACTAACTCACACTTCGAAGAGTTATCGTCTCTAGGTTTCGCTATAATACAAACTTTATGTGACTTTAGTATAATTTATAACCAGTTTAAACACCCTGCGTCTGAATAGTACAAAATTAATATATACAGTTTGGAAGAAAACAGTTACTTTTTTGGCACTACGACATGCACTTTTCTCGTGTCTTTTAATAATCTATACGTTATCAAAGAAGTCTCACGAATCACGATTTTCACCGCAACAATCTGAAACAATAATATACTTTCATTAACTGAAAAGTATTTTATTTTAAAATCGCAAGTAATGCACACTTTAAATATTTCAGCTTGAAGTATATTAATACTTCTTGGTATGACCAGTTTTTTTATTACAATCGCTATAACCTCTGTTACATTAAAAGTAGAAAGCGCTACATATTTTTATGTACAATTAATAGATTTTTGTGTAACCGTATTATATAATCGATAATAAAAAGTAATAATCCCTAACCAAACAAGTTTATATTGTCAATAGATATAACTGATAGTTTAGCTTTAATATTTAATTGGCCATAACATTAGCAGCTGTTATGTATTCTACGATAATATTTCTTTCTAAATTATTATTTCTTTCATTTTCTTTATTAAGGTCTACATTTTTGTGATTTAAGGTGGCGGCTCGTTAAATCATTCAATAGTTTCACTATCCATTCGCAAGGGATGACAAAAGAGAGCCAATTACTTTTTTTATGTATTTTTAACCATAACTATTGGGTAGTCTGTGACTACTCTGTGTGGATTAAATAAACGGTTTACAGATATGAAAATAGGGATATTCCACGGGAGCGCAGTGCAAAAAGTAACTACTTCAGTAAAAATAACGACGAATAAATAAATAATGATATGTACATATTCGTCCTTTAAAACAGCGCCACCAACCCCGATTTTATGTTTATGTACATAATATAAATGTTTGTTCTGCTCAGGAATCATACCCTGGACCATTGGTATAATCAGCCTAGTCCCCAACCATTTTGACGACCCATTTGGTGTAATAGTTAAGACGTCGGTTACAACATCAAGGGTCCGGGTTCGATCCCTGGGTAGTACAAACATTATGTGCATGAACATGTCTGTTTGTATTTATCTGGGTGTTTCTATGTAAAATATAAGAAAAATATGCGTATGTTTTTCCGTTGTTTAGTACCCATATTACAAGTTCCTCGTTTAAATTTGGTGTGAATGTCAGTGGGTTTTTTTAATTTTTACACAAAGTGGTAAATAAATAATGCGCGGAGGGAGCGTGAGCGGTTTCGCAGTTTCGCCCGAACGCAAGCGGCAATGGAGCGGTTCCTATGACGCCAATGGCGCACACCTCGCGCGATGGTCACCAATTTCAATTATATTTATTCGGACATTACTTACTTATTTGTTCAAAAATAACATTTATTATGTGTTTGTATTCAAAGCATACTATTTAAAAAATACACGTATATGTAGTTTGAAATTTACAAACTATTCGTACATCAACAATTATTGTGAACCAAAATTGTTACCACTCTTGTCATAATAGTTAAGGACTGCTATGACGTTGGTTTTCGGAATGGTAATGTGAAATTAAAAAATAAACAAAAAAAAAACACTATAAAATGGAAATACAAGCTCTACCATATAGTGCAAACATTATAAACTTTTCATGGTATTGACACCGGGAGAGAAACATAATTGACAACAATATTTATTTCAATAATTACACTACATGTACTCGTATATACTAGCTTACTATTCAGGTACATTTATATAGGTAAGCCTTGAAAAGGTATTAAAGATTTGTCTCCTGCCTTCTTCGTCCGCGTACATTACATTGTACTACGAGTAAACTCTAACTTTAACCCGCTACTTCGTGTATGTAAGCGGTGAATTAAAACTACGATAGCTCTTAAGATATTAATTTAAAACGAAAGAAACGAAGGGAAATTTGTTTTTTTTTTTTAAATTAAATACTTGTGATTAATAACGTATTTATTTGGATTAGGATTACTTAATATTATGTTTATAAAAACATCTTTGCAAATAATAAACAATTAAGAACAAATTTGGTTAACAAAAAAAATTTAAATGAGCTAACCCTAAGAGATAAACATATCGCAAATTTTTTTTTAACTTAATAAGAGTATCAATACTGTTATATATGACTTTAGCCGTTTATGCAGTGAACGCAGCAGAAGCTGTCAGTAGCAAAAAATACCCCAATAGGAAACATTCTTCGTTGCTGCTCCGCTCCTATTGTATTGAGCGTGATGGTATATAGCCTATAGCCTTCCTCGTCAACCTAATGCTATGCCTTTTATTTAACACGTTCGCAAAAAGGAAAATCTTATTGTGTCTCGTTTACTGTCCGCGAAAGTGTTAATTTAATAATTAATTTATATTCTCAATTGAGAACACTATGCCGTACTAGCCAATGCGTTCTGTTGCTGATTGCAGTCATGCAACTATCGCATTGTCGGTCATCAGATGGGTTACCGAAAAATAATCACGAGTCCCTCTGGGCTTCGGACGGCACGTAAAGTCACCCATCAATCCTCACTGGGACCGCGTGGTTGGTTAAACTCCCTATAGCCAAGCTTTGTGGGAAGACATGTTTCTGCCGTGGGACGTTAAAGACTGATGATGATGATGACTGACAAAAGGTAGCAAGAAGTATCACAAAATTCTGGTCCCGCCATTATAATGGGTACTATTGATTAGTTTATCTAGTAAGTGTTTTAATACTACAGCACAGATCCTGCTTTACCTAGACACACTTTTTAAGCAGTTTTCAAGAGAACTAATTACAGCTAATAATCACAGCTAACAATAGCTGTTACAGGTGGTCACGCCATTACGTTTTATGGCGTTCTATGACGTTTTTAATATAACTTTGAAATTTTTTTTCGATGGTAGCAAATACATGGTACTAAACACCTCAGTATGAAATAATAAAATTTGGGATCTGGTGCCACCATTTAAATAGTTACTACTACTAACTAGTGCATCTCTGTGATCCAAGTTTAGTCCGCAGTAACCCGGCCGTGTGGCGACCGCGCTCCGTGCGCTCTCGATATTATTCAACGCGCACTTTCACCGCGCGCAGCCTTCCCGCTTCGCACAAGCCTTCGTAAACAATGCCGCTGGGGGGCCTATTTTTAACCGATTTTGTAGAACTAGTTGTCCATTTCGCTAAATATAAACAAAATCAAGGCTGACCGGGCGAGTGGTCAAATAATATGTGGCTTATCCGGCATAAAATACATATTATTAAATTGGTAATTTATCGAATACTATTAATGTTTGTCATTTCTATGCGTATCTTTAGCCAGTTTATTATTATTAGATTGGCTGGTTAACTTCTAACCCGATAAAACATACCAACTCGTTAAATATAGTTAAAATTATTATTACTTCTCTTTAGGTTTTAGAAACGATTTCAAATTACATAAATACCTCATATATAAATATATTCAGGTGTTATTAGAAGTTAAGTCGGTAATTGTTACTTTAAGATACCGTTTTCATATAATATGCAAGATCAAGTTATTTACTATAGAAAAGACATCAACGCGTCATACAACTCACGCATCAACTTCTTTGAAGACCAATGTGGTGTAATGGTTGAGAGATTGGCTACTACTAGTAGACTAAGAGTTCTGGGTTCGACCTCCGTGCTCTATAAACATATATGAGCGTAAACACATATATGTTAGTAATGGACGGCTACTTTTATTTATAATATTTAGATACATATTATGTACGTATGTATTTACAAAAATACTTAAATTCCATTGTTTAGTACTCAAAGTAAAAGGTCTTTGCCTGGGCCTAGATGGCTCTGTATGAATGTCTGTAGACAATAATTTAACTATTTAACCAAGTTAAAAAACTTATATCAACATACATAACTAGAAGATCGTATTGCCTGTCATATTGATTTGCGGTGCGAAGATGTACCTGGGACCACTTACAGACCTTATTTCTTAGAAAATGGACAGAGTTGTCAGTATCATTTCATTTATAATTAGAAAGATATAATTTATTTAATACCTACACAAAAACACATATAAAATTAAGTTACTAATGAGTGCCAAACATTAATTTCATGTCGCCATCCTGACTCTTTCTGCGGGTGCCGTGGGAGGCGACTTAGGGACAAAACATTCAGCAGAGAAGCTGTCCTTCTTACGAAGAGTGCAATAAGGAGGGTTTTTGGGAAAGTTGACTTAAGACCTTTGTATTTTTTATTGCAAGTCATAATCAACGGTCATAATGTACGAATGCATTTTGAAAAGGTCTTAAGTCTATTTGCCAAAAAACCATTACTTATGTATTGCACGCTTCGTTAGGAGGGCAAAATGGATGGGTAGCGACTTTGCTAAAGGTATAGAATATACAAAGTGTGCAACTAGCCGATGAGTTACATAAATCAGATTATAAGCCTGGATGGGCTGGATTGTGTTACATAAGCCTGGTAGCCGTTACGTGATTCGGTTCAATCCTTTCGCCGCGCGTATGTCTAGTGGGCAGCGGTGGAAACCGCGTTTGCGGGTTCGTATGATACCTCAGATATATCCAGTGCCGGATTAGCTATAAAGCAGGAATAGCAAATGCTACGGGCCCCGCGGATCCCCCGCGCTACAAGTATAACATTTGTTTAACTGTTAAAAAAACCTTGCACGTATTAAGCGAGAATATCTTAGGTTATATGGCTACGTTACGTAAAAATCTATATATAAAAATAACATATAAACCACATTTCCATCCTTCAAAAGGCTAGATTACACCCTATACTAGGGATCCTGAAACAAAACAGGGGCCTCTTTACAGAGTTTATGACAGGCCCCGTGCTGTCTTAATCCGGCACTGTATATATCCAATATATGAATGTGGGATAGAATTACATACTGTTTGCCACAATGGAGGCACGAACTATTTTGAATGCTTAAAAAATCAAATTTAAAAAGAACGCAAAGTACGAGTCGTATGGCTATTCTAGAGGTAATATAATAGCTAGTAAAGCGACACTGAAGAGGGAACTAGGAATTTTTGAAACTTTTTAGTACTTACAAAATTATTTGTGACAAAACGTGTTTGTGACAAACAGCGTGTAATCTGTGGAGTTCTATGGTTGGCTGGGATAAATATTTTGGAAGATGATCATACAAACTTTACTTTTTAAGGTTTTTCATTTACGTTCATGTAAAATAAAATATTGATGGAAAAATAAAAAGCAGTATAAATTCTACATATTCTTATATATAGAATATCTTTATTAAGTATGCCCAAAATTTCAAGCAATCTCATAGTTAAGGTCTTTTGTTGTTTAGTTTCCAAACAATTGCAATACCTGAACAGTTTTCATCTCTTCTTATTATTTTCACGTTACCAATAATAACATAAGATGCACTACGATGTTTTATGGTAGTTTTATTAGGTGTTAGCGAGTCTAACACCTAATAACACTAAGTCGTCTAAGTAGTTAGACAAGGGTAGGGTGATAAGGGTAAGGGTGAGTCATTCCTACTCACAGTAGGTAATTGGTTTCTTAAAACTCTACACCAATCATCAGCAAACGTGTTACCATCATGTGAACGTTCTGGTTTTCCGGTCACTAAGTGACGTAAAATTATGAATGCTATATTATAATAATCTAATTATGTTTGCTTGATACAGTCACAGAAACAGCTCAGAATGTTCTTTAAAGTTTTATGAGGTTCCTAATGAAATGTATTACATTTAACGTGCTCTTCGAAGCACGGAAACATCTTTATTTTAGGACAATCAGGTGATTCAGCCTGCAATTTTATAACCAAACTATAAAAAATTGCGCAAAGGGTTTTTTCCCGGTGGGACTCGAAATCACAACCTTCGGGTCACACCGAACGATGTGCTTACTAGAACCACGAAGGGGACTCATTACTTACCTGTCTACAATCATTTACGTTTCGTCTAAGTAATAAGCTTTATATGAATACAAAGAATTTACATTAAGGCATTAATTTAATTCATTCCTAATAACTAATCACTGTTAAATGACGTCAAAAGAAAACAAATGATTAAAAATTGTATTGTCAATGTAAAATATTCTCAAGATGTGGTTTAACATTTACAAACAATGAACAAAAATTTAAGTAATAAATGATTGACGGTTACATAATTCTAAGGAAACATTACCTATTCGATTTGGTACACGCAACCAATCTGTGTTATTCCTTGTTTCAGATGTTATGTTTATCAGCTCAGTGTAACGTTTAAATAATCCGGGTTATGGGCTCTGTATTATTTTGTCGCGTTTCTCCCGCGTAAGTAGTCGCGTGAATCGCTCGCGGTGCGCGTGTAGTGACTGCCTCAGCCGTCGGCAGAACTGTTACCCAATTCTCCACCACCAAACCAGACTATTATCCAACAATTTGACCGCTACGGCATAGAAATAAAATATTGAGTCCTTTGCGGTCGATTGTTTCACAGTGACTGTTACAAATTCCTCCTACATACACTCATCTTAAAGGATTCCTTACATCATTTTATGCATCCTAGTCTAGTCTTAGATAAAATAATATTGTTGTATATAATATTGTATATAATATTGTTTAACTAAGATCCTAGTCAATGAGTTTCAAAAAATATATAAGGAAAATTCATTATAATTAAATTCAAGATTTACTAGAGATATTACTTCTGGATGGACAAATGATCTGAAAAAAGTAGCAAATAGCCTCCAACCGATGGGAGTGAAAGTTATTGATGGAAGTACCGGGAAAAGTAATGATTGTAGGCGGTGTTTTGAACCTTAACATATTAGAAAATTCAAGAATTACTTGGTTGTAGAATATTTTAAGCGTCTTTCTACTCGAGTAGCTCCATTCTCATAACAATCAAAATTAGTAGATAGCATTGTTTTTTTGACGTTATTTGATCATGATTATTATTTTTGCCGATGAGCTTTAAAAATCAAGGATATATCGATATACCGATACAGAGTGGACCAAAAGAGTCATCCGATTTTGTTTTGCAAAACTTGGACTTCCTATTCTTATTATTAACTATGTTTATTTGAACCTTTAGAATTTTATTGGTGAGACGTAACATGTAGTGCAATAGTCGAGACGTTGGCGGAATAGCCAAAGCCGGGTTTCGGGTGTGATCCCCAAGCAGTACCAACATTTGAGTGCATGAACATGTCTATTTGTAACGGTCTGGGTGTTTCTATGTATAAATGTATTTATTTCCAAAAAAATATGTATGTAAGTTTTAGATTTAAGTATGTTTATCAGTTGTTTAGTACCCTAGCTACACGCCCCTCGCTCATATGGGCCTAAAGACGGCTAGACGACGCTGTGTGAATGTTAGGGGATATATTTATTTATTATTGGTCAAGTTGAAAAGATACAAAGCCCAAATGGGCGCCGTCTCAATTGATTCTTAGTCTTGTTTTGGAATTTTCATCAATTTTACGACAGATTCTCGTCCTCGTGTTGAATGTTGTCCTTCAGGGCTTCCAGAGTTTCCGATTTGTTCACGTGAACACGGGACTTCAGGAAACCTTACAAAAAACCCGGGAATATCACTTTCAGAATATCGGTTATTGCTCGTGCAGTGTGTGATGAAAGCACATGTCCATCAATCCTAGTTTGTCCAATTGTGACAGAAAAAAATAGGTAAACATGGACCTACAGCGCACACCGTCCACTGTTGTCGTTAGGTCAGCAGCGTACTCTAAAAAAAATTGCCCAGCGTGAACACATGCAGTCACTTTGAGCGGGTGTGGTTCCTCGTGCACACTTTTGGATGTTCGGTACACCCGTAGCGATCTTTGCCTTTTCACTTACCCATCCAGAATGAAATGAGCTTCATTGCTCATTATGATTATGGTTGAAAAATCGTCCACATCATCCTCAAGATTGAGAATAGCTTGGGCGTAGGTTAGGTTAGGACGACGACAGGCAGCAGCTGATGCGCGGAATGGGTTTTGTACGGAATTGACGATTGTGTCTTTGACCAAAATACGTCTAAGGAACGTTCTCATAGTTAATTACTTGGCAACAATGTGTACTATTCCACGTCAATATTTACAACAACTTAAATAAATATTATACAACTTAAAAACAATATTTATTTGATTCGGGCTCGCCGTTAGGTACCTGTTTTATCGCCTGCTATCAGGCCGTCAAATGATATTTTTAATGAATGTATTTATTAACATTATTTAGTGCAGAAAAATCAAATATGCCTATATACTATTGGCCATTAATCGATTCAAAAAAATCCTTATTATCTCTAAAATTGTAGTCACCTGGCAATTGGAATGGATGTTTTGTAATGAAAAAAATAAATGATCAATGTCTTTTAAAACAACGCAAAGTTACTCCGTCACAAATTCAGATTATCATTTTCGTCCCCGTCACTAAAACTTGAACGTATTTTAGAGGCCGTATGGTGATCAGGCAGTGGAGATACATGTTGCATCCAGGAAGCTTTAAATCAAAAACATTCCAATCATTCAGCTTTTTTATGAATTCTCGTAAACCCTTTTATGTAATCCCATAAATCAAACGTTATTACCATCATAAATTCCATTACCTACTAAATATTAGTAGAGGAACTATATTTAAAAATGCTCCCGTTAACAATAACGTTAACCTCCTCATGAATCTCAAGATTCTTGAAGCGCCAGCCAAAAGTTTAATACATAAATTCACGCTGACTGGACACACATTTTTCTACTAAACTGCTGTACGTACAACTTTTAGCTCGATGCCTGTTGCCTGTCACAAATTTACGTTACGCCCGTTGATATGCAAAAAGTCATCAAATCAAAATCACTCCCGTTAATGAGACTCAGAAACCAGCGAAAACTGCTTTTTCAAGCTGTCTGGATACGTTCTCGTTCAATGTTTTAAGCTAGGAACCATAAATACATGGAAGGATGACTAAAATAACAACTGCACTGCATATCTTCATTCCTTTTTTCCTTAAGGTATTTAATAATGGGTAAGAAAGAGACATGTGTTACGAGTCGTTTCAGTATCTGGTACGTTGTCACAACTTGATTTGATTGATGAATTTGCTAGTGATGGGAATGTTATGGTATCTGAAAATACTGATAATGTGCTAGAGCACATTACCTACGCTAGAGCGTAGGTACTAAATATTTAGCTTTCAATATGGAGGTCGTGGGTTCAATTCTCACGGGATTACTATTATGTAAGCTTCGATGGCGTCCTTCTCGAAGTTGTGCAAGAATATGTTTCCTTAGACCAAAGTTTTCAACTTGGCCATAACAACTTCGTGAGGGAAGCTAGGAGGTATCAGTTGGGCTGGGTGGCATTTGACAAGTTACGTCAGGTCTTCACGTCGACGATTCAGTAATGCTTAAAAACAAAAGTCTGAGCAATTCGTCCTACACGTACCAACATACACAGGTGAGACATTGACTCGGACTACGAAATTGGTTAACTAGTTATGTCACTCAACGGTCAATGGAGGGGGCTATGCTCGGGGTTTCTCTTAAGGATAAAATCAGATTTACTAGGTGGCGACTCGATACTGAGTCATCTAGGTAGGTACTACCGCAGTGCTAGATATCGCCCGTTAAATAAGAGTGCTATGCACTTTAGTGTTTCGGGATGTAGGCAATGTAGCTAGTAAAATTACCGGGTATAAGTGATCTAGCATCATCACATTACACACCTCAAAGATAACTGTATATCTCCACTATTTGATGGATCTTATTCTACATCCAGTGGTTCACAGTTTATGACGTAAAAGGAACG
This sequence comes from Leucinodes orbonalis, assembly GCA_019425675.1. Classification (NCBI taxonomy): domain Eukaryota; kingdom Metazoa; phylum Arthropoda; class Insecta; order Lepidoptera; family Crambidae; genus Leucinodes; species Leucinodes orbonalis. The sequence continues at coordinate 64,478 of PQWD01002269.1, read as the reverse complement.
TTTCCATATATTTGTATGAGATTATTGATGTGTGACGTCATTGCTCACTATTATAAATTGACCTAATATTTATTGGTTTCAGTTTATTTAAAAATATTGCAAGTAAACAACAGTGATCAATAAAACGACATATAAAATAAGGTGCGCTTTTATAAAATAAAGTTTAGTATTTTATTACAGATGGTGGAGAATACCGAATTGAATCAGCTTCGGTCAAATTTATTGAAGGTACAGCATTAAATTTTAATCTCCTTTTAGAAGAAATTTGATTGTGCAAATAATTGTCGGGGCAGAAGTGCTTAGCACAGATCCTGCTGTGGGTCTTCCAGTTCCAGTCGGGTCTTCCGACTCGTCTGATCCACTCTTGTTTCATCTTTTCATCCTTTGGGAAACTGTAATATTATAAAAAACCTTAATATATCTGCTGATGTTGCTTCGCCGGAAAGCCTAACTAAAATATCGATATGTAAAAGCCACATCACTAGTTGAAATGTTTACCTAGAAAATTTAATTAGGATTTTTTGAGAAAAAGTAGACAAATACTGTTTAGGCTTTGATTTGAAAAGTACAACTATAAGTAAGAAACATTTATATTATAGTTTACACACATTTCCTGATTTATTTAATAAAAATTTAACTAAAAACTCACGAATGAAAGTGAATCTTTTCACCACTGCTTTCTTTTCTTCCCGAATGTGAACAACAACCGTCAATTACACAAGACATGTTTTTATGACCTAAAACACTTCATAAGGAACGAGCGCACATAAAGATAAATAACTTTCTGAGCGTAAATTATACAGAATATATTTTTCTTATAATCAGGAGCCGTCAAACCACTGACAGTACTATAATCCGGCCATGTGAGCAAGGTGTCAAACTGTTTTTAACAATATCTGCACGTCAAAATGTGATTTTTAATTTAGTAGTATGCTAAATAAGTCCAATGACATAACATGTATTGAGTCCACTGACAGATGTGACGACCTGCTAATTATGAGAACAATGTCCAGTTTGCTGTCTCATTTTCGCCTACGCAAAATCGTATAAGGAGTTTTTTTTTTTCCAACTGACTACTGCTGTTGGCCGCAGATGGCCTTTACAGCTTCACCGGGCAAGTGGCGAGCGCAGATGGCTCTCAGCCTTGAATCTCACTCCTCATCAGGTATACGTTTTTAATCGCTAGTTTAGCCCGGATTCCATGCTTTGTCATATTTCTATGGTTTTAAGTTACTGTAGCGTCACAAATTCTGAAGTAAGGGTGATTGGCATTACATACAAAAAAAAGCTCTATTGACATATTGTACAGAAATGTATGCTAATTTGAAGATTTGTCTAGACAGCCACATGTTATATTTACTAAAATGTGTATTTAATCGAAAGTTAATGTGGTATATTGGTAGATTATTAACCATTATGTGTTTGTGAACAGCTGCCAGTGTTGGTAAATAAAACAAAAAAGTACAACGATAAATTTGAGTTCTCTCAAGAAATCCGCGTAAGGCTTCAGTACTTAACTGAAACTTGTCTATAATTTGTCGTGCACCATCACCATAATCAGCACTTATCACGATCATCACTCATTTCATCATTAATGGAATAAATACATACAAAGACGAGACAGCATAGTGTATGACCTTAGCCTGTTCCATGTCAATGGAACTTCAAATAGAACGAACAAAAAAATTACAGCTCAGGGTTGCCGATGTACTAGGATCTTCGTACAAATACGAGATTTGTGGTTTTCCATACGAGGTACGAAGACACTATCAACATCATACAATTATATACGAGATTTCATAAATGACCATGCAAACATACAAAACAGTCGCATCTATCAGAACTCGAACTTTTTACAACAAAAATCCCATTGGCCACATTTAGCGAGCGCATTGTCTGTAGAAGCCTGTAGTAGATAATAACAATGCGGAACAAAAAAAATAAAAAAAATCTGCGGCACTAAATTTGTTGATGGTTTTTGTAAACACTTGTATTAGACATACTCGGTATGTATTTACATTTTTTAGATTGACTCTGGTTCTTGAGATAAACGAAAGAGAAGAAATAAACGGAGAAATTACAACAACCCTCCTGAAATTAAATATATTTGTTTACACACTACTAAGTTCTATGATTCTTCTTACGTATTTAATTACAGCGATTCTACTTATCGATTATTAGACCCTAAAATTATCAGTTCCTGTCTTATTTTAAGTTTATATGTGCTTTTTGTCTGGAAGAATATGAATTCTTTACGAAAACCTTGTGTGTTCTTGTGTAGAATCTTGTTATGTAATCTTGTGTACGTGATTCGAAAACCACTAATACTATCATTCTTCCACCCCTACACATCATTGGGTTAATGAAACAGTTCATCAAAGCTCTCGATAAGACTGCTGACTGTTTTAAATATGTGTGCCAAAAATTTACAACACTAAGCATGAAAAAATTGAAAGCGGGCATCTTCGATGGACCACAGATTCGTGCTCTTATAAAAGATACTGAATTCGTACAACATTTGACACCTATTGAATCTGAAGCATGGCTAAGTTGGGCTTTGTTTTAGTAGTCAACAATTTTTTGGGGAATCAGACACCAGACTATTCAGAAATGGTTGCAAAAATGCCTCAAAATTTTTGTACATTGGGAGCTAATATAAGCATTAAAGTGCATTTTTTACATAGTCATTTGAACAGATTCCCGGATAATCTGGGCGATTATAGCGAGGAACAAGGAGAACGGTTCCACCAGGACATCAGGACAATGGAAGAAAGATACCAAGGTCGGTGGGACCGCCACATGATGGCAGACTACTGTTGGACTTTAATAAGGGATTGTCCTGAGCAAAATCATAGAAAATCGGATAGAGAAACTTTTTGAACGGAACAATATGTATATAAAATAGTGTATGTGTTGAGTTCAGCAGCGAAAGCCACTGCAAGGGAGAGAGCCCAGGGCAAAGGGAAACGTAGTGTCGCGGGATGGAGTGATTATGTTCATTCTGTTCATACCGAAGCGAGGTCTCACTTCCGCGCTTGGAGGCAACATGGTAGTCCTATGTTTGGTCCTCTCTACAATATGATGATAGAGTCGCGGCGTATATTTAAGTCAAGGCTCAGGTGGTGTCAAAATAATGAGGATAGGTTAAGAATGAGTATCTTGGCATCACATCACGCGAAGAGCGACTTTAGGAGCTTCTGGAAGTACACAAAAAATCTAAATCCCAGGTTGCCAGTTCCTCCAAGTGTGGATGGTGTAAATAAGCCAGAAGATATCGCTAACTTATTTAGAGAACACTTTCGCGTAAAACCATCCATACGCAGTGCAGGGGCGTCAGTCCCGCGTTCGGTGGCGTCCCCGCATCCTCCAGTAAAGTTTACGTCGAAAGAAGTCGATTTGATTATAAAACATATGAGCAAAGGCAAGTCTCCCGGACACGATGGACTCAGTATTGAGCATCTGCGGCACGCGGGTGTTCATTTGCCCAGGGTTCTGTCAATGTTTTTTATTTTTTGTGCGCCACTCTTACCTACCGGAGCAGTGTTCGAAATCGGTGGTTGTACCAATAGTCAAGAACAGGACTGGGGATCCAACTGATAAAAATAATTATAGGCCTATTTCGCTTGCCACAATTATAGCAAAAGTGCTAGATGGGTTACTTGATCGCATTCTGGGTAGATATATTGAACTTAATGATGCGCAGTTTGGATTTAGGGAGGGCCTATCTACCGAGACCGCTATATTATGTTTAAAACACACAGTGCGGTATTACACTGATAGAAAAACACCAGTCTACGCTTGTTTCCTGGATCTGTCGAAGGCATTCGATTTAGTGTCTTATAAGTTGTTGTGGGACAAAATGCGAAATAGCACGAATCTCCCAAGTGAAATAGTGGATATTTTTGAATATTGGTACAGTCACCAAAATAATATTGTACGTTGGGCGGGAGGGATTTCCGATGAATACAGGCTTGAGTGCGGAGTAAGGCAGGGAGGGTTGACGTCTCCTAGATTGTTTAATCTCTACATGGATGGACTTATCGGGGAACTCAATAGAGCTAGCGTAGGCTGTTCGATAGATGGCAAATTTATAAATAACATAAGCTACGCCGACGATATGGTTTTGTTGGCTCCCTCGATGAGTGCCATTCAAAAATTGCTAAAGATATGTGAAGAGTACGCTGGTGTCCATGGGCTCAGATATAATGCGAAAAAGAGTGAGTTATTGATGTTCAAGTCGAAGGGTCATAAGATCACATCAGTACCTGAAGTATTTTTAGATGGTGCACCACTTAAACAAGTTACGCGGTTTAAGTATCTGGGTCACTGGGTAACGGAAGATCTCTCTGACAATGAGGATATCGAAAGAGAGAGGAGGCGTTGGCGGTTAGATGTAATATGCTGGCTCGCAGGTTTGCGCGTTGTACGGAACCCGTGAAGATAGTACTTTTTAAGGCTTTCTGCCAGTCATTTTATACGTGCAGCCTGTGGGTCAACTTTACGCAGATGACCATCAACGCTCTTCGCGTTCAATATAATAACGCGTTTAGAGTGATGTTGGGGCTGCCACGGTACTGCAGTGCATCAGGCATGTTCGCTGAGGCCCGTACTGATGGCTTCCATGCCATCATTCGAAAGAGAGCAGCCTCGATGTTAAGCCGTGTTCGTGGGAGCTCGAATAGCATTTTGCGTGTACTTGCTGAGCGGATGGACTGTCCATTCTTAAAGCATTGGGTTCGACTGCACATTATTTAATCTGTTTTATGTTTGTTCTAGTGGTTTTAAATTTTTAATTATTTGATCATATTTGTTATTTTATTTTATTTGTGTGTATTATTATTAATTGAAATTGTATTATGATATAGTTTATTTTAATTTATTTAATTTTTTATTATTTTTAAATGAATGTTATTTGAGTATTTCTAATTATGTATTATTATTATTATTTTTTCTTTGTATGTTTGGTTAACTTTATGATATTGAATGTTTTTTTTTTTATTGTTTGCATTTTATGGACTATGTTGTCTGAAAATAAACAATTTGAATTTGAATATATCTCCGTTTTTTTTTATATTTTTTTGTTAAGGTTCTATATTAAAATATTTATTCTATTAATGTTGGTATTTTTCTTTCGATTTTTCCTGTAAAATAGCTAATAGTCTTTATCTCAAAACAAGAGTCAATTTAATATTTTTCTAGTATTCAACACACAAGTCTTTTGATAATTGACTTTAATCTACTATGCCGCAAAATGACTGTTCCCCAGTGTAATTAGTATGCCAGCCGGGAAAACCCCGCATGACAAAAGATTCAAATTTCAATATCCCATAGTACGTATGTGTCGCCATTACAATGAACTGGTCCGTGATCATCCTGTTGACATTTTTATTGGAAGGCCTAATGTATTTAGACATAGCTTATTGACAATCATAACTTAACGTTTTATTTTCTTTTTGTGTAAAAAATTAACAGTCTTTATCAAATTTTCGTTTGCCTAGTTACGACGCAATGTTTAGCCCTAGATTTGTTACGTAATTTGGCTTTTTATGTTGACTGTAACCTGTTTTTGTGTCCTCTTAAAATAAATAAATATTTGATTTCATTACACTTTTGATTTGAATATCATAATAATAATAAAGATTTTTTAACACAAAGTATTTTTTTTTAGTATGCAGCTTCCAAATATTTATTGTATTGTGTCATAATTCCTTGATCCAGTAGTTCAATATGCCTTAATTTGATTTTAGTATGTTTTAACCCTCCACTGCATATGGTCCCATATATGGTATGGCCTTTTTGTTGTTTTTTTAATCTCCAAACAAATAATAATTTAGCGCTTCCACATTATCAAATCTATGTATTGGTTATTGAGCAATAAAAAAAACGTAAAATATGTCTATGATTTGGTGATATTTATAAATAACGTCACTTTTGCACGGGTGGTCGGTTAGGGTTTCGATTTAAACATCGCCGACCGAGGCACATATTACTCGACCCAGATGACACTATCACAGAGGCCAACGCGCCTTACACTCACACTCAGCACACTGTACATCGTACACGAACTCTAGGACACCGCATCCGCCGGCGGACGCGTGATTCCCAATCCTCACAGCGTCTCACTCCGTCATATTCCTCCCTCGTCCGAGGGACGGCACTAAGTCGAGGTTCGAGCCCTAGTGGGCGCCCTTAGTGGCCGTCCTTCTTCTCCTACTTCTATTGGTATCCGTAAGCGGTTTCGTGCCGCGACCGGAGCCAATCATCGGCTGAGCTAGGCTCGCCATTTTCATCCGTCGTTAAGCCATCTGCGGCCAACAAAATATCAATTCAAAAAAAAAAAAAGGGTGGTCGGTGTCACAAAACACGAGCGTCTGAGAGACATTTTTGATAATCGTAAAAAAGCAACAATATTTGTAAATAAAAATATTCACTTATATAGTGAATACCTCCTTCTTTACCAATCAACAATTATTTTTTTGCTTTTCTACCTGTTTCATCCATTTTTATGTCGTACCATATATGGGCTCATATGCAGCACGACGAAAATATGTTTAGACATATATGGTATCGTATGTATTCAGACCATATTATGCGAGAGATGAAAAGGTGCCAAAAAAGCCTCGAAATACGCCAGCTGCTAAGATGAAGTGGAAACCCAAACATCTGGATCCAAACAATCTTGTCAACTTACCATCACGGGTGATACTGAGCTAATTCATGCATAATGGAGTTGAGTACTGAGATGAATTCTTTGAATTTCTTTTCACAAATGATTTCATATTAATGATCGTAGAGCAATCAAATTTGGAATTTCGTTGAGAATAAAGTGAATCTGTAAAACCGTCTTATATTGCTAACTAAGAATTGGAACAATTCAAATGTGTATTGATTTTTATGTCTTTTATCGAATTACCTGCAGCTAGAATGTAATAAAACAATATAACATTATTGGAGTGGGTGGAAACGTAGAAGCCAGATTAAGAGGTACTGACCCAGTACATTAAAACCATTAAATCTTTTTTTTTTTGACAACTAGTACAATACAATTACGGGTTTGCTAGTATGAACAAATTGTGTGCTTAATGCTTAAATATCTACTGAAAGAGAACCAAAACAACAGTGTCGTTATTTTATTGATGATTGATAAAACTACTGAAACTTCATGAACTGAATCCCCTTTTTTATCTTTTTAATAATCCATGCAGTAGGTACAGGGTTAATGTAAAAAGGCTTTTTATTTTAAATGTACAGGTTTGAAAGTTATAAAATAATACAATATTTTTAGATGCATAAATGTACGAGAGGAAATTCATCTTGAGGTTGACAACCCTGTCACAGCTGCGGAATGACATTGACAATTCTTGATAAAAGATATGACGTCATAATTCTCTTTTTGTCATAATTGTCATGTTTTTCGCGATATTTTTCTAATACGTAAAACATCGTTGAAATTAATAAGTGAGGTACAAATTCGTGGTGAAAAATAAAAGTCAGTTTCAGTAATCAAATACTCAAAGATTCATTGTTTCTACTACCTAAAAATATAGTGACATTGCAATGGCAAGCGCACAAGGCCCAAGTGCTTCGGCACCCGAAGATCTTCCGCCCCCTTATTCTTCTGTAGTTAATAACCCTCAATATGGCTTTGTGGCTCCTTCTGGAGAACCGCACGCTACGGGTGCATATGTCCAGCCTTCACCTAAACAGTTTACCCCGACCGGGGTATATCCACATCCGCCTACTGTAGTGACTAGCACCCAGCCCCAAATGGCTGGCGTTCCTCATCCTGCACCAGGAGTTCCGATAGGGGTTATATTGCCGCCTGCCGTAGGCACTGAACCCACAACGATTACATGCTTTAACTGTAGTAAAGTAGTCACCACCAGAGTAACATACACAACTGCTTGGCACACTCATTTGGTCGCTGGCTCTATTTGTATAATAACTATGTAAGTATAATATGTTTTATATGCTACTCACTAATAAATATTTAGCTTTGAATAAAAAATAATATCATTTATTTGTTTTCAGGTTTTGTTCATTGTGCTGCTTGGGCCTAATTCCATACTGCTTTGACACATTCAAGGATGCTGAGCATTACTGTCCAAACTGCAATACTTTTATTGGCAAAAGTAACAAATGTTAGCTGCTGGACTAATAACTTTGATAAAAGGGTTGGCCCCAATGACCTTGATTAAGTTAGTATTGACAGCCTGAATGTCTTTTACTCTACTTTCTGACTCTATACACAGGTACTATTGAAGATGATGGAGAGTTTGATAAATATTTTTGATCATAAGGCTTTAATCTTTGTTGTGATGGATTGTTTTCAATTTAAAAAATAATTGGCATTTGTTCCGATATATGTTTTTACCTAGTATTGTTACCAAACAAAACTTTTTTTTATTAATTTATCTACTCATTTGTTGTACTGTTCATAAGGTAGCAAACCATAGCATCTAACTTAAAATCATTAGCAACATTCCATGACGCATCAACAACATTTATTAATGTCACATGATAAGTATAATTATGACAACTGCTTGCTTATTTGCTAATCTGTGACACAAATCTTTACATTTACTTTTGATTGTACATATTGTGAACTCTGGCTTCCTTTAAGTTTGTAAGATAGAAAATATAAAACCTGTAATTTGAATGTTAACCTATCAGAGTTCATATGGTTAGTGTCATCATACTTAGATAACTTTGCCATCTTCCTATTTGAATATGATGTTACAGATTTTCCATTTAATGTTCTTGAAACAGCTGGTCAGATAAATTTTTATTTATGTTATATTCTGTTTATATGGTTATAGCTATAATTATTCCTATTTGAATACAGAGCTGACCCTCAAAGAAAGCAACATACAATTAAGTTTAACTACCATATTGGCTGTGGCTGCTGTCCAGTAACTATATTTTTATTAATTCACTGTGCCACATAGACGTAACCATTTTATTGCCTACAGAGGCAAACTCTGTGGGCAACTGGGAGTAATTTGAAACTGATGGTATATGTAGGCAAGTTTACATTTTCTTCATACAATGTGTGACCATGTGAATAAATGTAATTTGTGACTGAAGTGATAGACTGATCATTTGAATATTTTAGATTTAGTGAAGTTATTTATCATGATAACAAATTTAGACTACTGGCTTAAGGGCAGAAATATTCCATTTCTTCCGAATTTATCTAAATAATGATAACTTTATTTGAACAAATACCATGGTTTCACTCTGGTGTGCATGACAATAAAAAGGTTTTTCAGGTGAGTGCATGACATGTTGCTCAGATACTCCATCAGATGGAAATCAGTTTACTATAGACCAAAGGTTGGATTCCCATTAAATATGTCTATAAATTGTATGTACCCTTATAGTTATCAACATATATAAGAAAGAAAGAAAGAAAAAACATTTATTTGACCACAAATACAAAACAAAACAATTATACGAAAATAAACCAAAGCAGTAAACATGCGAAAAAGAAAAGACTAAACAAAAATATAAGACAAATGAAACAAAAATAAACACCGATAAAAAAATTAAAAAAACGTTATTTGTGGTCAAATGGGCCCTGCCTCAGCTTATACTGCCGTGTGTCATTTACAGTTTCTAATGATTCATCAACTTCACCATGGCAGCGCTGGTGTTCTGACAGAGCCCAGGTGTTCTGACAGAGCCCAAAGAGCTCCATATAACAAGAGGTTTATGTGCATATTAATTTATTATATTCTGAATATATCCAATAAATTATTCACAGTGATGTTTATATTCTTATTTATAATATTTTTTACATATACTCTTGAACGTAGCACGCAAGTAGACAATAGATTCATCTATTGTGAGTTTACACCCGTGCTATGTATGACCGCTTATGCCCTTGAAAAATTATATTAAACATTGTTAAAATAAATATATAATTAAGAAGTAAAGTGTAAATCATTATAAATGAATTTGTAAATAACAACTTTTACACATCACATTTATTTTACTCATGAACCTTGTCTAATCATGAGCATAGCCAGAGCTCAGGGTGCGGCAACAGTGAACCTATGCCTAGGCCCATGTGTCTAATGTATGCAGATGTATTAAAGAGAATAGGTACTTATGTGTATCAACAATCAAATTATGAATGCACCATTCATTAATTTTATAAGCCAGTTTTCAGGATATCAAAGTCAAAATAAAAAAACAGCTGGTGTGGAATTGATTCTGAGATTGTCTGGTGTGATTTATGCCCTCCTGGTTAAGGTTGCTGTCTATGTGATAAAAATATTATGATTATTGTAGTAGTTATTTTCTGACCCAAAACAAATAGTGTTATACAGATAATATTATATGGTATTTGTGTGTCTTAGTTATTACTGCTATAATATTATTCTATTTCAATTTGTGAATCCTACATGAACGATTCTAATTTGTTCCTTATTACTATTATGAAGTAAATAAAAAACTTCTTCTAATTAAACTTTCATTTATTTCCCTAAACTTATCTTGCAGTCTATTAAAGTTTTATTGGTATATTGGAATTAAACAAATCATTAAAATGTAAATGGACAACATCCTCCCTTATTTTATATTTATCAGTGATAAAGAGATATACTTTATTAGATCCTCTGCAAAGATAACAGCAGTGAGTGCTATTACAAACATTCACAGAGTAATGTAAAAGTGTAAATGTTTTTATTAAATCATTTCAAGTTGTGGAAAATGAGTTTAGATAAACATAAAAGTTACCCAGTAGTGATAACACAACTGAAAATAACAGAGCACATATACAAATAGATTCAGAAAAATTTTAATATATGCATGAACCTCCACCACCATGTACATTGCTAGTATCACTGTGAAATCAATTACCAATTATTCAACATGTTCATTGAAACACCTCCCAATAATGTACAATTGTAGATTCTGCAGAGAAACTGATGACAATAGAAAATATTTTTTTTTAATTAATAACATGTCATATTTACAATTTAGGGTACTGACCTCATCCTGTTAAGCTTTTAAAACCTTGTATTTTTAACCTATCACTATTAACATATACCACAAATGTGCAATATGTAAATAGTCATAGAACTCATGTGTGCTGGATTTATTTGTGGCTATACTATGTTAATATATATACCATGTGATTTAAATAATTATCTGTTCATAGTTACATAATCACCTTTCATACCTTAGTGTGCTAACAAAACATAGATTTATATAGTCTGGATTCTTGGTTACTTATCCAAGGCAAAAATAATTGCATATTATCTTATACTTTTCGATGGTGCATGATATGTAGTTTCAGTGGTATACCATATTTCCTACTAATGTGCAATACAGCCCAGCACTACTGTCCTAACTATGAAAATTTGATAGATGAATATACAACCCCTTTGGTGTTGGGGTTAAGATGTCGACTGCAACACCAAGTTTCCGGGTTCGATCCCCGGGCAGTTCAAACATTTGTGTGCATAAACAAGACTGTTTGTAATGGTCTGGGTATTTTCTATGTATAATATATATGTATTTTTTTAAAATGTTTATCCATTGTTTAGTATCCATAATACAGGCTTCACACTTAATTTGGGGCTAGATGGCGCTGTGTGAATGTCAATGGATATTTATATACAAGAATGTAAAGTCCTTTCAGTGTCATGGCTTCAATATTCTAAAAATATGTATAATGAGTGATTCTCAATTAAAACAAAATGTAAAATAAGTTAAAATTTTTAATAACATACATTATATTTACCTTACAAATAAAATTGTGTTTACCACAAAATAGCTGATATATATTTTAATTATATGGTACTTGCAACCTGAAGCAATCAGAGGCTATCTTCCACTTTCCATCCACAGCAACAATCAAGAATGTTTGTTGAAAAGGCTTCTTAGTATCTTCATTTTGATAGGTCACATCTCCACAAGCTTGTATTAAGTATGTAAGTTTGTTTGAGACTAAATTCTCATATATAGGTTGCGCATCTAGTGTTTTTAAAACGTGGTTGCTCCCTGGTAGATCCATAAGAAATTTTTGAATTATCACAACCAGTAATTCCATTTCCATTCCATACTAAAAGGCCTGTATCTAAATACAGTTTGGAGGTTAGGTGACGGCTGTTATCTACTTGTTTATAAAACACTCGGGTAAACTCTTCGGCGGTTTCACATGCATTGTCAACATTCTTCACGACAACCTCCGACATTCTTTATGTTTTTGTGTATGTAACACTAATTTATATTTTTCAGTTGTTGAGATTTCAATATATGTTGTTTTACATATGTTATGTATGTTTCCTTTTATCTGTTTGGTCTATGCATGTATGTATAGATGGCCACTGCCAACCAAATAGTATATATATAACACTTGCCAACCAAACAAAACAAACCTCAAACAAAACAATGGCAAAGTAATATGAAGCAAAGATAACGAAATGAAAAAGACAAATAAAAAAAATCACCATTTTAAATAGGAACATGCAAATGTAATATAAATGAATATTTTGATATTAAAATGTTAAAATATCATAAAAGAAGGGACACCGTAAGATTTATATTTTAAATTACGCTGTTTTTTAAAAATAATTACGAATTGAAATTACTTGAAACGGAACGTAAATTTAAACACCAATCACTAAATTTACGTCATCTATGTATGACATATATTTTGACGTTAAAGTTTAAAAAAGTGAACATTAAAACGACAAAATCGCATTTTTCGAATAAAAATGAAATTTAGGACTGTAAAAGCAGTCTCCAGGAAACTACAAAGTTAATGTTGACATGGTTGTAATTTATTTTAAAACCGCAATAAGCCTGATGCGAAATATGGACTTTTTACGGAACTTTTTGAAATATCAAAGCATAATGTCTACTGATAATCTAGAAATGATTGTTTTTCATCACCAAACATGAAATTAAAGCAGTGAGCAAAAAGAAAAGGTTATATTTTAACTCAACAGTGTGAGCAGAAACTGCTTTAAAAACTGCCTTGAGGATTTCCACATGGAGCTGCCCTGTGCAGTCCTCATCCATGGCACTTACACTACACTCTAAAGATGAACCAGGAACAAAGAAGAAATAATAATTTCCTTTGTTTTAAAAATCATTATTTAATTTATATCATCATTGTGTAAGTTTGTATGTTTTTATGACTTATATAATAAATCAATATTAAACTTGCTGTATTTTCAATACTTACAAAAATTTTTCATTTTTTTTTTTGCTGATTCAGGTGTCAAATGCATTATTCTGTTTTAGCATTCAAAAATATGGACATGAGCATCACTATTCACAAAGTTTTTAAACTTTTTAACAATTCCTATCTTTACAATAAAAAGTTATAGACAACTTTGTTATTGTATGTGTATTAGTAGGTAAATATGATTGTTTTTCATACAAGCAGATGAAGAATAACAAGTACTATATAACAATATTCTAACATCATAGTCGTCTTCACTACATCGAAAAATAGTTTGATGAATAATTCATTCGTCTTCACAGCTCGAAATCACATATCTGACGACAACGTCAGGCAAGCCCGTTTTGGCGCAAAATTTGAAATTGACAATTTCAAACCGCATTTTATGCAGAAAATGACAGTTTTTTGATTATAAATATACGTGGTCTATTCCAAATGTATTCTTTAAAATAAACACAAAAATAAAATTTGTGCATCTCCCTATTTGAGAGCGTCGGTGGCCTGTTGCTTGTACCAGAAGGGCGCAGGATCGAATCCCGCCACGTAGCAATGTTTTTTTCAAAATTATATGTAGGTACGTTACTTACAGTGAAGGAAACCTGCGCACGCCTGTGAAGAGATTCAGAGGTTGTGCGTAAAGTCAGCCAATCCGCACTGGGCCCGTGTGGACGACTAAGGCCTACACACCCTTTACGGGTAGGCTTGGGTCTAGGGGTCGCAAACCGGGATACCGAATTTCGAAAATACCAAAATACTGGGCCAAATGTAGGTCTTATAATACCGGTATTCATTTCATTCCAAGAAAGGTATTCAGTATTTTCGGTTTAAGTAAAATAAATAAAAAAGTTATGCGCCATTTAATCATGTTAGGCGCGCGTGAGTTCGTTAACTTACTACATACGAGTATGATGAAATTGACAATGATGGTTTTCATGTATCTAATCGTAAGGATTAATCCTCGAAACGAGTTCACTGGAGCACCTTAGAAATCGGAGGGCCCCGGTGAGACAAACGTAGAACAGATCCTAAAAACCTGTGGACAACCTATCCCTAGGGCATTAGTTGAGGTCTGTAATGCCGTTATCCACCAGGTTACTACACCGGAGACTGGTCCAGCGTCATCGTCGTGTTCTTCAAAAGGAGATCAAGAGAGAGAAGAAAGATTAAGTGTTAAAAACAAATAGCGCTTCAGAGCCACGTCTATAAAGTTTTCAGAGTGTTACGAATCGTCTCTCAATAAGACTTGACGAATTCCAACCATCGGAGTAGCTGGGTTTCGGAAAGGCTACAGCACCGTGGACCACATCCTACAGATGTAGGATGTGGTCTTCTGTATATCACCCTACAGATCGACAGCATAAGCTGTCGAACTGTAGGGAGATATACAGAAGACCGAAGACTATGGCATTTGTGGACTACGAGAAAAGCGATATATCAAGGTGATGTAGTCTCTCCAACGCAGCGACGATGACCATTCAGAACCAAGACCAGCGGACAAGACCCATCCAATTGCGTCACAATGTGAGACAGGGGGATGTTATTATATCCCGATACTATTCACAAACGCAATGGAGGATGCCTTAGACCCCGTGGACTGAAACGTCGTGTAAACGTCAATGAAGAGCATATATCTCACCTTCATGTTGCTGAGATGCTGAACAGCTTAAGTGAGTGTTTCGGACGAGTTGGACTCAGCATGGATTTGAACAAGACGAAAGTCATGCTCAATGACCATATCATGCCGCAACCAATATACGTCGATGACGTCCTTCTCGAGGTTGTGCAAAAATACGTTTACTTAGGCCGAACTATCCAACTAGACCGGCACAGGTTTTCACGTCGACGATTCCGCAATTTTTACCCATACTTATCACATACGCAGCTGATACATGGACACTGACTGCTGGAAAGTTGCACAAATTTAAAGCGGGCAATGAAGCGAGCTATGTTTGGGGTCTCTCGTAAAAAGAGATCCGTAATGACGTTAAATTTAAAAAACGCAAGAGAACTGAAGTTACCGACATAGCTCGCTGGATCAGCAAGTTGAAGTGGCAGTGGGCCACGTCGTGTGTCGCAGAACCGACGGCCGTTGTACCAGACGAGTTCTGGAGTGACGACCGCAATCGATCGCTTTGGCAATCGTGCCGTAGGACGCCTACCGGCGCGATGGACCGACGACTAGCGAAAAGGCGATGATCAATTAAGAACTTACTTGACGTGGAGTTGACGAGTACTCTAAAGTTCAGCAAGAACATTGAGACCAATACAGAATATCATTGATTGAGACCAAATAGCCGCAAAGAAGTTGGGCATCCTGAATAGGGCGAGCAGTACCTACTTCAAACCTGGTCAGCTTCTGACTTTATACAAAGCTCAAGTCCGATCTTACATGGAGTACTGCAGTCAGCTTTGGGATGGTTCAGCAAAATGACATCTTGCTTCATTGGACTCAATCGATCGCAGAGCCAGAAAACTCATTGGCGATATGAGACTCGTTAATTCCGCGCTGTAAAGTAACATGTTTGTCAGTTTTTTTACAGGCTCTACTTTGGTGAGTGTTCTTCCGAGATCCACTGATCCCATCGTCTCCCTTTCGCAATAGGTCATCAAGGCGTACCTATTGCAAAATTTCATGTACATATATAGTTGACGTTCCCCGTATTCGGACTAAGCGTTTCGCGTCTACTTTCATTATGCGTACTGCAAATGAAGGGACTGATCTGCCTGCGTCTGTTTCCGGCAACATACAACCCTGAAAGATTCAAAAAAAGAATATGCTTTTTATAGGGGCTAGCTCGCTCCATCTTAGAGCACGCCTCTACTAGGATAGTCTGCTCAATAGCCAGCCCTTTTTTTCTAGAAAATATTTATACTGATACTTACTGCATCAGAAAATTAAATAAAGACAACATTATAAAGGTCCTACTTTCCATACTTCTTTTACTGGGTACCTTCACCGCAGTGCTAGATTGTAGCTAGTAAATTACACCGGGCGTAGGAGAATTAAAATCCTTCGTTTTTTGGTGACACGTGCAGAACAGTGCTGACATGTAATGGTGAGTCGTATTTATTCTATTCTAGTCGTATTTTACCACCCAGGTCACCGAACTGACCGTCCCATTCACTTATGACAATATAATACTTCAGTCTGAATTTCTAGTTTTAATTTGAGACTCATCTAAACTTGCCACATGCCTGGCAAAGCTATGGAAGCCAACTTCGGCTAACAAGTCCATTCAAAATAAAAACAAAAAAGATTGACTTAAAAAGATAGAAAAAATAAATAAAATCCAATACATACGATTAAGAAATATGTATTTTATTTGATAATGTCTTTATCTAATATGTATATTAATTAGCATTTATCGTACAAAGTGGCTTATCTATTTTACACGAATTATTAGATTCAATATTACTATTGCTATTATCTTGCAAAAATTTTGACACAATGTTTGTTTTCGTCCATGATAAATTTTTAATCAGTATTGGCTTCAAATTAATCAAGCATTTGATTATATCTTAACTAAAATAAACAGTCAGCAAATTAAATTCAAAACTTACCCTAAGGCACTGACAGAAATGATTATGCACTAGATACAAAA
Source organism: Leucinodes orbonalis (assembly GCA_019425675.1). NCBI lineage: Eukaryota > Metazoa > Arthropoda > Insecta > Lepidoptera > Crambidae > Leucinodes > Leucinodes orbonalis. Next base: position 47,675 of record PQWD01002269.1, on the reverse strand, counting down.
AAGGGTTATTTTATATAAATAACATAAATCTAAAGAGTAAATAACATTCCTTAAAATACTACTCACTTATTTTTAATCTGCATCAATAGAAATAATATAGTTTAGTGTAAACAGTCCGTTTAGGTAATTCATAAAATCTGAATGTGCTATACTCAATACAAGATGTGTTAACATACATATTATTAAAAGAGCTTCAAAAGTTATGATTACATGGTCATGAGAAAAAAATATGGAATAGTAATAAATTACGATAAGTTACAGAAAAAATGTCTAAAAACATTTTTGGTGACTAAACTGAAACGTCCACAATATGAGTTTATTTTAATTAATTATATTTTTATAAAGTTATTCTTACAGCCAAATATATCAAACTTATATTTATCATTTCACAGGTAAGATTATTTTTGAAATGACTTAACAGGAGTAATTTATTCTTTTACACAATTTACGAATCTTTTAATTAGTTCAAAACAAAAGTTACACTAGAAACGTAAATTGATAAATACTTAGAAATTTTTAGTAAGTACTTTAATCTGGATTTCATGCATTACCTAAGACGACTGCGAAATATCAACAGACGGAACATGTTTTTTGTTACGGTTTCGATATTTAAAAGGTTATTTTTGATATTTATGAGATTTGCACTAGATTTTATAATTCTAGAAGTGTCAAATCATTTTGATTATAAATTCTCAAATGTAAAAAAGAACTAACATTTAAATATAATGAAACCGCTGGCAATCCATATACTTACTGTCAATAATTCAGATGTTGAATCCATTTTATTTAACTTATTTGCATTATAAACTAATTTCATTAGCAAAAGATTTTTTAAATCATAATAAAATTTTATCTAAAAAATATCTGAAAAAATTGCACAATCACTTTTTACCTAACCCTTTTGCCCAAGGACTGCTTCCACTTATTTTGCGTCCATTAATATCATACACATTGATTTAAAATAACAAATAGCATAAAAGGTGCATTCTTGACATTTGTAATAATGTCTTCAACCTTTATATGTTACTTAATTACTCATATTACCTATTGTTTGTTATCGTTTGGACTTATGCAGTCTACTAAGTTCTAAGTCATCAGGAAACACGATTTTCCATAAATAAAATTATAAATTCAAACACCAAACAATATCAGCAATTATTATGAATAACTGGTATTTTGCACTATTTTACCCGAGTCAAATGGCGCCGTTAGCATTATAAATTTCACACGTTTACATATAGATTTGCTTGGAAAATCTGATATGCTTAGCATAAATTGAGCATATAATAAAAGTAATTTCAAATGTTATTACAGCTGCATACAATCGAACAATTAGCATAGGAGGACAAGGATATAAAATACTATATACAAGAACAGATAATACATGTATTGATAAAAAAAATGTTGGCTACTATTTAACGATAATTTCACAACGCCTGTAACTTCATATTTTTCATATTTATATGTTGAACATTAATAAGTCTTTTGATACATAGACATCGGCGAACATTTATAACGTTTTGAGCAGTCGTCGCGACGCGGCGTGTGCTCCAGGGTTACCTGTGCGAGCGCTTACTCTTTTTGTAGGAACGACACTGTAATAGCGTTTTACGAGATCCTGCTTTATTTAATTGTTATTTTGAATCTAAGCCGACCTGCAACAAATAAAAAATATTTTGTATTATACATTCAAAACTCGCCCTAAAATGTTTAATGGTATGTTATATTGTTATATGTTACATACCTGTAAAGGTCCATTGATTACATCTACGTTGAGCTTATCGGACTGTCCAGACAGCAGCCTTTCCTGTGGAAAATAAATAAAAAGTCATTTCAATGGTATTTGAACTAAATATATTTACATTACAACTGATCGAAATAGGTATTGATACTATTCATATACATTTATTTACTGTATTGTGAATGGATGGATTTGAGAAATAATTTTGGCGTACACAGATTACTCATTAGCATGAGTAATCTGTGTACGCCAAAATTATTATAAAAATAATTAAATTAATAATTAATTACGTTTACACACATCTTAGGAAGCAAGAGCTTATTTTACTCTTAACAAAGATTTATATATTTTATATCGTAGGCATTATCAAATTTTGTTGTATATCGACGTGAATATTGAATGTTTATTGAAATAGTAGGACTATTGATTGACCTCGAAAATCATCTATTAGTTTATCGCAATACTATCGATAGTATCGTTGTTCAGTATAGAAATGACTATTCTCTCACCAACCATCGATAGTATCGAAACTATCAATAGTGGCAATACTATTGATAAAAAGTTGACTATCCGCCGATACAATCGATAGTTATGTCTATATTGAGCTACGATACTATCAATAGTATCGCAATGTTCCAGTACTATTGCGTTAAACTAGGCTATCGATACTAAATCTTTCCATAGCTATGCTGTGCCGGAAGGCCTATGCCCTGCAGTGGGCCCTTATAAGCAGATAATGAATCTTAATCAAAACATTCAGTGTTACTGACCTGCGCGATTCGCTCAGCGTCTGCGAAACTATTGTTGTGGCCGGAGGACTTTGCCTTCTGCAACTCTAACTCTAAACTATCTATTTTTTTCTGCATCTAAAAACATACAAATAAAAAATATTACTTACCTTGTATATATAAAATATACATAATGGACACGTAAGAAAAGGCGACGATAAACGTGTACCTCCACCAATAAAGATATTATTTTTTAAAAAGAAAACACTTAATGTTTAAGACTGAGAATCCATAAAGAAAGAAGGGATATTTATAGTGGTCTATCACATAAGATAGTAAGATGGAAATTTATAGAGCAGTTTCGACCAAACGGCACCTCATTTGTAAACAACACAAAAGCACACATAGTGTTGTTTGAGGTACCTCTGCAATGATTGTAGGCAATGACCTTTCGATGCACGAATATGCAAACGCCAGAGGTTCCTAGACAGTAAAGATTCTATAGAGGCATAATATAAATGTTACACAAACTGAGTAACTCAGTTTGCTCATTAAATAATACCATTATTTAAATAATATCAATGATTTCTATAACATATATTATTCCAATTTTATAGTTTAATAATATAATTAACTTTGAAGAGAAGTTGTAGACAATTTTTAAACTGTACATAAAGACTAAGGAGTTATTAATACACATGGTGAACTAGAAATAATGCCATCATGACAGTTTAAATTTCGCATACTATTCTTTGAAATTCATAAAAAAAAGTTACAGTCTCGGCTATAGGGTTCTAGGTTTGATTGTCGTGCAGTTTTGTGCACGCCAACATGTGTTTATTTATGGCTATACAATGCGATGTCATGCGAGTTGTAATCTGTAGCATACCTGATGCAGTGTACGTGTGCGTAGCTCGTCGAGGTCGCGCTGCTTCTCGGCCAGCTGTTGCGCCCACTGCGCCTCCGTCTGGCTCACGTTCTGTTGAAGCTGGCTCAGTACACCCTCCTGCGCCACAATATTAATAATAAATATCTACTGACAATATACAGCCCGTATTATGGGTACTAAACAACGGATAAACATACATGTATTCATTTCTTTTTGTAAATACATACATATTATACATAGAAAACACACAGACCATTACAAACAGACATGTTCATGTACACAAATGTTTGTACTGCCCGGGGATCGAACCCGGAACCCTTAGTGTTGCGGCCGACCTCTCAACCGCAACACCAAATGGGTCGTCAAATGAATGAATGAAACAATGATTCTATATATTCTCATGTTTTATGTATTAAACTTCATAAAGTATCACTTGCAATATTAGATATTAGCCGCTTTATTTTCTTACGCAGTAAAACATAACCAGCAATCGCTTCGTTAAAACACGCGATGCGCGGCCGTCGCGCGGTACACCATTGCTTTACTTTTTCAAAATAAAAAGTATTGTTTAAAATAAAAGTACCATATGTTTTTCCTTATTCCATGAGCTTCCTGCCAAAACAATTCCCGTCCAAATCCTTCCAGCCGTTTGAGAGATTATCCGGAACAAACAGATAGACAAACATTTTGCAATTGTTTATTTGGCATATGCACTGTATCAATATTCATATGCATGAAGAAAAAAAATATAAATACAAACAGACAATTTTATTTATATGATTTAGACAAACATTTATGGGCATGCCCATACCTTCCATCAACATACTATATGACAACGGGAAATAATGACTACCTACTACTAATTTTCTTCAACGCGGCATCTGTCAATGTCAGGCGTATCACTAACCACCAGCTAACCAACTAATTACTGTCAGACTTTGCAAAGCTATGTCCTCAATGATCTTCTTGTACTTGTCAACGAGGGCCTGCAGTTGGTAGTTCTCTTAAGCGAGATCGTTACTAGGGGGCGCTGCAGGTTGTCTGCGAAGGACCGCAACCAGTGGCGGCCGGCACCGAAGACGGACACGCCTCTCGGCGGATGCTAGCCACTACCATGTACTGAGATAAGTTTAACTTACCGTGTCCTCAATGATCTTCTTGTACTTGTCAACGAGGGCCTGCAGTTGTTGGTTTTCTTTAGCTAGATCGTTGCTAGGGGGCGCTGCAGGCGTGTTCCGCAGGTTGTCGGCAAAGGCCCGCACCCAGTCTTGGCCGGCGCCCGAGGACGGCGCCGCAGACGGACACGCCTCGCGGAGGATGCTCGCCACCTCCTTGTATTGAGCCTCTTCCGCTTTCTCTATCGCCTCCTGTGTACACACGTGCGATGATAGGGATGTGGCCTGATCGATTGAATAAGCCGAGGCCCTGACCCTCTTTATATATTTACTTTTCCCTCTGCCTTTGTAAAGGTTAGCATGCTCTCATTCCACGTTTGCGAGTGTTCACGAGCGGCGGTGTCTCTTAGTATAAGATTAACTATCTGGGTCCCAATTCCGATAATTTTAAAATGCTCCTATTGTAAAAATACAATAGGAGCATCTGTCTCAATAGTAGCTATTTGCATATCTTTTGTTCATTATAGCATTGTGTCTCAATTGTTGGTAGAAATTCTAAATTGGTATTCTACTACTTATTTTACGTTCGTTTGACGGTTGACATAATTTTGAGACTTTGAGACACAATAACGATAGAATCGACGCATTTGAAAGTTAGTAGAATTGGGGCCCGGCTAGTTTGCCTACCAATGGACTGACAAAAAAAACTTTTTCGATTTGTCAAAGCCTATTAGAAATATTACTTATAATCACGTTAAGTTACTCAGTGACACAATTTTAGCCTTTTTATAAGATACAAAATCAATTTTGTCTGTTGGATAAATCAGTCTGTGGCAAGGGTTATTTGTGATTCACAAAATAAATGATTCGATACATGGATCATCATAGTGTGTTTTGTTAGTGATTTTTAGTGACACGAATGAATGCATGAATCTTAAAAATGAATTTACATTTCACCCACCAATCCGCATTGGACCGACATGCAGGCATGACGTGGGACATTAGCGTGTGACAAGTGCGTATTTTTTATTTTATACAAACGTAATTCCAAATTAAAAGTGAATGAATATTTTTGTAAGCGCCAGAAATAATTACAATATTTTGTGCATTATTTACAAAGATTGCAGAGAAGCGAAGCCGGCCAAAGAAAATGCATAATTCTCATTGAAATATGTGTTAGTCCCAGACAAGAAACCATTGTTTATAGTGATTACTCTGGATAGATAAAAGGGTTGCCCACATAATATACCGTTGACATTAACTGACAATTATGTTAACAAATGGTTACATATCAGTCAATAAGTAAAATAAAGCTGCGTTCACACCGTGATGTCATTTCGCAAATCTTGCCCTAACTAATTAGAAAGCGCACCTTTGAACTAATCATATTACCGTTTTAAAACTCGATGTTTATTATATGTACATGGAACACAGCTTATGTGAAGTACGGGGACTTACTCGCAGCGCGTCTTGGGCCGGCAACGCACTCGACGTTTTCGCTTGGAGGGCTTTCTCAGCAGACTGTAACGCTTCCATTACTTTCCAGTTTTTAGTTCGCAAATCCTAAGCGGAGGGTAAGATAACAAAGAAAATGTTAGCTGAGTTAAAATAAAAAATAAACAATTAAAGGAAAGCCTTTCAAAAAGTTATAATAATACAAAAGTATACACAGTTTATAAATTATTTTATAATTAGAATCGAGAGTTAGTATACTACTCGATATCATGCAAATATTATAAATATTATTTTAATATATTACATAATATTTTTAATACCGAAAAAGCGATGAATATGAAATATATAACCGTCATTCATAAAAGACTAAATATTTTTATTTATGTTACCATCAAAGTTTTCGTGAGGAAACCTGCGCACGCAAACGAAGAGATTCAAAGGTTGTGCGTGTAGTCGGCTAATCCGCATTCGGCCCGCGTAGACGACTAAGGCTACACTCTTCACTGGAAGGCTCGTGCCCCGCGGTAGGGACGTTTATGAGCTTATGGTGATGATAAGAAGTATCATCAAAATGATCGGTTTTTAGGAATCTATTTGAAAGAATGGACCAATAAAACCCTGTACTATAGGGTTTCAAAATGTGAAACTATGTCAAATAGTACATAAGTAGCGTGTGTTCGCTTGCGTGCGTATATCTGCGAGCACGTGTGTGTGTGCTCACGTGAGTGTGTGTGTGTGATCGTGCGTGTACTCACGTTGTTCTTGTGCTGGTGGGCGGCGAGCTGTTCAGAGAGAGCGGCGATACGGTCGCGGTGGGCCCTCGCCGCAGTCTGCGCCTGCGCCAACTCTTCGCGTAGAGCTAGAACTACACCCTCCACCTTAGCCAACTCGGCTGCCTGTAACAACATCAAGAATTAAGGGCCTTGTTGAGGACCGGTCCTGATACGCTCGGGAGGAGACCCGCGGGAGGAACGTGACGTCACAACGGCCGCGGCTACACGCAGCGGGGCGGCCCACTAGCGATCGACACACGGACACGCTCACGCACACACACACGTGGACACATCTACCACGGACTCCTCCTACCGCAATCGCGCTCCAATCGTGCCTGTTCTGTTCTTCATTGTAACAAAATAAACCAGCTTATACATTACTATACAGTCCACTCATTTAGTCCCCAGGACCCTAACAGGCCTTTTATATGAAATAAACCACTGCTGAAATTACAAATTAAATATTTTTTACTTTTAATATTTTTGCGGAATGGTTTCGAAGCTAACTGCTACAATCAAAGGTTCCGGATCACAGGGATCTATGTGCTAATGCACAGTGATCAACCATGTTAGGTACAAACATTGGTGTGCATGAACATGCCTGCTTGGATTTGTAATGTTTCTTATTTCATATTGATATTGACGACCCATTGGTGTAATGATACGTCGGCAACTACACCATTTGGTTTTATTGGTCTGGGTGATTCGATGTATGATAATGTTTACATTAACGAATAAAAAAGTATATAAGTATGTTATCAGTAGTTTAGTGGACTGACCTTGTGGCTGTCATTAGATGGCAGTCCGTTTTGCGCTGGAGCCGCCTTCAGCTGACGCAATTCCGCCAACGCTGACTCCCGTTCGCCTAGCTGCTCCCTGAGCGATGATATTTCGCTAGACAACTGTGAAAAGACGACATAGTATAAGCCGTATTATAAAACCACTAGATGTAGTTGAAATAGGAAACAGCAAAAGCGAGATGTATCTATAAGCATTTAATAATAATCATCATTTATTTCAGATAATTACATCCACTACATTAAGAATGGTAAGGTATCATTTTATTACTTATCCATCATATTAAAATAATATTATTTTAATACTGTCTGTTTTCTGCGGCTTTAGTTTTCATCAAAACGCAAGAAAATAAAGTTAGGTGGTAGACTCGGAACTAAGTCGTCTAGGTAGGTACCACTGCAGTGCCAGATACCATCCAGTGAAATACGAGTGTCTTGCACTTCTGTGTGAGGGCACTGTAGCTAGTATAATTGCTGGGTATAAGCAACCTTATATTTAATCAAAAAACTAACGCATTTATTTACCTGCTGTTTCTGTTTATCAGCCTCCTCCTTCAGCTTTTCAAGGCTAGACTCGGCTGCCTGTGCTCTATTCGTTAGCCGTTGAACTTCGTTTTGAAGCTCAGACGTAGCTGAAGAATAATAAATACAATTAATGATACGTGATATAACATAATTGCAGATAATACTTGCATGAAATGATTCGGCCATGTTATGAGTATGAACCCACAATGAAGACAATGACCACTTTCGAATACGATCCATGAGATCAAGCCGCGTTTGAAGTGGGTACGTAAGGCCAAAAAAGAAGTTACACCTAATATGATAAAAATAATATGAATAATATGATAAGAATAATGGGGCCTCACATTGAATACCTGGCTGGTAACTTAGCTCGCAGCTATGTTGTTAGAAAGATAAGGCTCTTGACAGATATAGAAACGGCAAGATTGGTTTACTTTAGTTATTTTCATAGTGTCATGTCGTATGGTCTACTGTTGTGGGCTCGGCTGCCGACATTAATACAATATTTGTGCTACAAAAAAGAGCTATTCGTTTATCTACAACCTTAGACCACGTGACTCTCTTAAGGAACTTTTTAAAGAAATAAATATAATGACTGTAGCATCGCAATATATTTATGAAATTTAATTTATGTTCGTAAATACTATAACAGCTTTAAGAAAATTGTGATTCACACAATTTTAATACTAGGAATAAAACAAACTTGCTGTTCCGGACTTGAGACTACATAAAATAGGTAAATCTTTAATAGGAAGATGTATAAAGTTTTTCAATAAGGTACCGCAAAATATTGTAGAGTTCCCTTTCATATGTTTAAAGTTAGAATCAAACAACACCTTTCTAAAAAGGGACTACACTATTGACGAATATTTATGTGATAAAAATCCATGGTCTTAAACTGCTCAGCTATTTCAGTGTTTATGATTATTGTTACATTAAAGAATTGTTTTTTAAAAAGGCAACACTGTTGAGTTTTCTTGGGTGCTACTTTCTCAACAACTTATATTTTTGTATATTTCTTGACGTTCATAAGTGCTTTTTGTAAGCCTAATTTGAAACAAATGTTTTTGACTTTGACTTTAAATAAATAACTCAGTCAGCCTATAATTACACAGTACGAGCCCAATATGGATTGGTGGCAATAGCAACTATATGAAGTCTCCTATAATTCCACAAAACGTATTTAAATACATACATACGATCACAACTAGATTACCGTTAAGCCTGTCTTGTAGTTGCCTCAGCTCCTGTTGCGCCAGCTGTTCCGCGTGCACCGCGCATTGACGCTGCTGATCCAGCTCTGCGAAGGCACGGTTCGCCTCCTGGAATGACCAATTTTATGTTACTTATAAACGTAATATTTTTTCTATATAGTGTTACTAACCTTCCATGTATAGATACATTTTCTATGCATTGAGAGATGTGATTCCAGATCATAATGTGGTGATCCTCATCGACGGAGCCTGATCCATTACCGCACACTTGGCTGGCAATATTATTATGTCCAGCCCCTTCCCTTCCCCACACGAAACGCCATTGTCTGTAAATGCTGGGGCTTCATAACTTTTGGCACCTTTGCACACGCACAGTAAAGCTCGCATACTATGAGTTTTATCTATAGATGGAACCTTCTATGAGGGACTCTTACCTTTTCGTAGCCTGACTCCACGTCAGTTGCCAACGGTTATAAAAACGAAAGAAAAAAAGAAAATGTGAGAGATGCACGCGGAACAATGCGTCTCTTATCGCATAAAGTAATAATGTTACTAACTATTATATACATCATTGTTGTTTGATAAATATATATTTAAATTTTTTATCACCGCACGTAATAAGTACATCTAAACATCCGTATATCCTCAATAAGCCACCACCATTCAGCAACGTCATATAATTGTACTGCAGCACGCATATAAGACGCAGGACTTTGTGCGCGGCGGGTCCCGGGCCAGGTGTCTGCATCTGCTGCGCGAGCTCGGCGGCGTGCTGCTGCTCCCGGCCCCGTACCTGCAGCGCTGCGCGAGCTCGCGGCGTGCTGCTGCTCCCGGCCCCGTACCTGCAGCTGCTGCGCGAGCTCGGCGGCGTGCTGCTGCTCCCGGCCCGTACCTGCAGCTGCTGCGCGAGCTCGGCGGCGTGCTGCTGCTCCGCCCCCGTACCTGCAGCTGCTGCGCGAGCTCGGCGGCGTGCTGCTCCCGGCCCCGTACCTGCACTGCTGCGCGAGCTCGGCGCGTGCTGCTGCTCCCGGCCCCGTACCTGCAGCTGCTGCGCGAGCTCGCGGCGTGCTGCTGCTCCCGGCCCCGTACCTGCAGCTGCTGCGCGAGCTCGGCGGCGTGCTGCTCTCCGGCCCGTACCTGCAGCTGCTGCGCGAGCTCGGCGGCGTGCTGCTGCTCCCGGCCCCGTACCTGCAGCTGCTGCGCGAGCTCGGCGGCGTGCTGCTGCTCCCGGCCCCGTACCTGCAGCTGCTGCGCGAGCTCGGCGGCGTGCTGCTGCTCCCGGCCCCGTACCTGCAGCTGCTGCGCGAGCTCGGCGGCGTGCTGCTGCTCCCGGCCCCGTACCTGCAGCTGCTGCGCGAGCTCGGCGGCGTGCTGCTGCTCCCGGCCCCGTACCTGCAGCTGCTGCGCGAGCTCGGCGGCGTGCTGCTGCTCCCGGCCCCGTACCTGCAGCTGCTGCGCGAGCTCGGCGGCGTGCTGCTGCGCCATGAGCGCCTGCTCCCGCGCGGCGCCGGCCTCCATGCGCGCCTGCCCCGCCTCCACCAGACGCGCGCTCAGCTCCGCCTGCAGCGCCGCCAGCTGCTGCACCAGACCGCTCTCCGCCTACACAACGCATACACAACTTAATACTCACTACTGACTGCCTAAAGGGTTAACCTTTTTAATGGCAACTTAAGTAGTCGTAAATAAAATTAGAAAAGCTTCACCGGGCAAGTGACAAGAGAATATAATATTTTCACTAGCTTACCTCTGTCAATCGTTGAATATGCATTTCCATTTGAACTCTCTGAGCCTGAGCTTCTGCTTCAGCGCCAAGCTTGGATTGAAGCTGCAAAAAAATCATGTATAAATAATATAAGACACATTATTAACTTACTCTGGGAAATACTGTCAAAATGGTTCAGAGAAAAGGATCGTATCAGTGTGACAGCACAATAATAAGCATTTACCCTTTAATCGACACTGATATTCAACAAAAATAAAGATTTTCTATTGTTTGAAATTCTTGCACTTTAAAAGTATACCTCTTATTAATTGGGCATTGGTCTATGTAGGATATGACGTTGATGAGAGCGATGCCACTTCTTAAGTGGTAAAGACTACTCATGCTAACATAGTAGCCGGGACCGACGGCTTAGCATGCCTTCCAAGGCACGGAATCATTTATGTCTAATTTTGGTATGTCAGTGGTAGAACATATAAGAAAATATGATAGATATTAAGTTCCAATGTTTTACAATAAATGGTGTTGTATGTTGATAAGAACGTGATATTGTTACGTGTTTCAAAAACTTCATAAGCTATGTATTTAAGGTTCTAAATACACACACTCTTTATAGTTAGGAATTATGTTTCATTTGTACACTTTTTCACCGCCTTATTTGTACACTTTTTGTTCTGTCCATGTTTTCCCTTGTAATATGTTTTATGTGCAATAAAAGTTATTATTATTAATTCCTCACAAATTCCACGTACATTTTTGGGTCATTTAGGGTGTCCAAATACCTTTCAATAGGATTGAAACTATTAAAAATATGTCTCTGTTTATGCAGAAACCTACCATGAGTTTTTCCTGGGCGAGTGCGTGGTTGTCATCAAGCAAACGCTGCAGTCTCGTCTGTACAGTGTGTTGTTCAGCACGCAGTGTCGCAGCCGCTTGTTCAGCCGCGCGACTTGCATTACTTGCACGCACCCTCTCCGCGTTCAATGTCGCCCTATGAAAATAGCGATATTACAAACAATTTAGTCAATTGATTTTAATTATACGCTATTCCTATTCAGCACCACCAAGTCACTTAACGTTTGAACACGAGTGTTTAAACGTTCAGTAAAAAGTATTCAGTATTAGTAGATACTATAGGAACATCGTAGTCGAAAACTCGTTGGTATGTTCTATTAAATGATTCTTTAACTTTAAATAACATTTATTATTAGATTAAATTTCAGTATTACAATATGACTGTTTCCAGCGTGTAATCCTAATGTCAAGAGCAAGATATTGCGTGACATCCATCTCAAATTTGGGGTTGGGTAGCGTTGGTCGTTTCTTTTCCAACAGTACAAAGCATGACTAAAATTCGGACCCCGAACCTGATATTGGCAGTTCAGCACGCTAACACTTGAGTAAACAAGGGTTTCAATCATTCACTTTGTAACAACACTACTGCATCAGAAACTGACAACACAGTAAACATCAGTTGATATAGTCTAATTAAAAATAGGACTATATGTGCCCTAACTACTACTAAACCCCGTGGATATCCCCGTTCCGGATCATATCGCATAGGAAAACTCGGTTGAAGTGGCAGGTAGCAGATGAACGCCAGCCATTAGGGATTGGCCCTTGTGGAAATCATTAGGGAAAACTTCGCTCAGCAAGTGTCAAGAGACTATCACAGAATCGAAACGGCTTCACAGCTGCGATAAATACAATCAGTCCGAATAACGAATTTGTATTTCTTAGGTCTAAAATGTACAATAGACGCGATCCATAATAAAAAAAATCATTTTAGCGATTATTGTATACAATAACCTGCTGCACCAGCAAATTTAATGTTTAATTGTGAATTTTAAGATAAATAAACCTAGAATTCATTTTAATAATTTACCTGAGTTCTTTCAACTTGGCATGAAGAGCTTGGCTAGCTTCTATTTCATCAGCCAAAGCTTTTTCCTTGTCAGCGAGCTGCTTCTTCAATTTCTGCATGGGATCATTAGGACCCTGAAAACGCTTTTATTACATACAGTTACAAATAACGAGAATAGTGTCTTTTTTTATAAATTTTTGTTACATTTTTAGTTTATGGTTCAATTCAATTCAACCGAAAATATAGTCAGGGCTCTCTGATATTCTTTTCGCTGGTCCAGTGTAATTCGCGGATCACAAAAGAAATTTAGCGACCAATAACGAATAGTCGAAAACTATTCGTTTTTGGTCACTAATGGTTTTCATGGCTTGGCCGGGCATTTAGCGAGCGCAGATGGCTCGCAGCCTAACCCTTATTTTTTGGCAAGATTCACCATGTGCACATTATAGCTTCCATCCCAAAACATGTCCCTTTGCTAAGTTACATTAAACCTTTTAAACGCCAGCGACACTTAAGATGGCAACAATCGATTTTAATTTGTGATGTGAGATGCGTTACACACGCATTACTGACCTCTGTCCATTCGGAATGCTCCGGCAAGGGGTCGTGGTGTTTGTTGAGTAGCGCGTCGGTCAGTATCTGTATCTCTGTGCGCGAGAGGGCCGCCTCGCGTACAACGCGCACCAGCTCACCAACGTTAATACCGCCACCGTCGCCCGCTGCTATACCAACAAATATTTATGTTTAAAAATTACATTGGACACTGAAAACCATTGTGGTGATCTAGTTAAGGGGTTGGCTATTAACCAAGGGCTCTGGATTCGATCTCCGAGTAGACATTTGTGTGAATGATATAACGGTTTGAGTGATTCTATGAATGTGCTGACTGATCAATCAAGTTACTTGTTAGATCTGTCAAACCGCTTTTTGTCACATCCTTTTTTCTCCGAAACTATTAGCACAACACCGTTTAAACTTTGTAAGTATATGTATTCTGTGAACTGCTAAAAGGTTTTAACCAAATAACTTGAAAAAAAAAATTTTGGGTTTTGGGGTTTTTATACCTCATACTACTACATATCACTATTTTCTCATAATACTCGCACTTGGTCAATTTGTTCCATTTATTATTTTTAGCTATGATGTAACGGAGTTAGGTTATCAACTGGCCCATTTGAATAACACTTTTTAAATTAAAAATAATAATATGTAGGTATGTTATCCACATATCAAAAATATTAATTTTCATTACGATAATTTGAGGTATTGAAGTGTTATAAATGTCATAATGAACATTTCAGATTTAGTTTTGGACCCCAGTTACAGATTTTTCCTGAAGCCGCAAAGTTATGTTGTTGCTATTAAATATTGCTTATAAAAAAAATGACGTGGTAGTACATAATCAGTATTTGCACTTAAATTTTTGTTTATTTACAAATACCACTGAGTTCTGATGTACATCCCACTATCAGTTTACACTATCGAATTTCTCGAAAACTGTTTAATTAAATATACCTTATCTTTTAATTCTTGCATATTTTTATCTTGTCTTTATCTACCTTTCATGAACCAAGTAAAAGTTATGAAATCTACAGCTCTGCATACAATACGTATATGATTGTTTCATAAAGTTGCTTTGGAAAAATAAGTCTTTCATACACCTACTTATTATATATAGATATAATTTATATCGCATAACACTGTTTGCTGGGGCTAGTATAATACAGGGTGAATTTTGAATCATTGTCATCAATTTGACCTAGTTTACTCATATTATGTGATGTTTTTATAGGAACCTAATGCAATATAGGTTTAACATAATTTTTTTATGAAATAAATAAATCATCGCATTACATTGAGCAATTCGATATTTTAATAAAGCTCGTACTACATTATTCAGTGCGCGGGCGCTTGCCACCCCACCACAAATTTTAATTGAAAATGATAATTTTTGTCAACATTTATTATTTTAATATGTATTGTATTGATCAGTTGCAAAGTGTTTTACCTGATTTTTAGGGTTTAAAACTATTTGATTTTTGTTGAGGCAAATCTATTGAAGATTTGCCTCATATTTCGAGGATGTACTTTATATTACGAGAACATTTTTATTTTAAAAAATGACATGTTGATTTCATAGACATAGTTTTAATGACTACCTAAGATTAATTACTTACCCATCAATGATAGCAAATTGGGCTCAGCTTTTTTCTTTTTGTTCTTGGTAGCGGGGGGAGAAGGAGCGGGCGCAGGTACCATTGCCTGTTTCAGCAACTTGTCAGTGGTCAGCTCGCTCGGCTGCGGCGCATTCAGAGGCGGCACCACTTCTTCTTTAATCGCTTCTACCACATCCTCGACAGCATGTTTCTTGTCGGCTTTCTTGGCTGTAATTTGTAGTTATATTTTAAGATAACTTCAGTATAAATGTAAGTATTACTTGAGGGCCACCATGCATAGGGTCATCAATCTCAACAATTTCTCTGACCATAACCATTAAGTTTCCAACATAGCTGTGTTTCAGGCTGAAGGAATAGTGTAATCAGTGAAAAACAAAACACTATGACTAAACATACCTACTTAAAAATTATTGACTCAATGATACATTCAAAAGCTACTGCCAAATACTAACAACAAAGATATCTGTTTGAGTTTGCACAAGTTTGTTCTATTGTTTGTACATATTTATGTTTATTTATATATAAAATAATTTTGCGTGACAGTGAGGTGTAGTAAAAACCAAATGTTATTCATGTTCCCATGTCTCCTTTATGTGAATAAATGTCTTTTAACCTAACACACTCTGAGTCTCAAGTTTACAGCTTTAATAAAGGTATCAGTTGCTTGATTACAAACATTTCTATAAGAAGCCACATATATTTTTTTTTTATCATTAGTAATTGCAACTTTGACTGTAGTCTTTAAATCAAAGTTTTACCCAATGAAAGGAAGATTCCTTTAAATTGTAAACTCCCGCCTAAATACAACAATTAATAGTGTCTTGCAGAATAAATAAACAAATTGTATCTTATTACAAGTAATAGCTATTTTACCATGACTAAATTGACATTTACATTTTCGTTGCTCCTTAGGTCCATCAGAAGCCGCTGGGCGATCGCGTGTTCCTTCCTCGGCAACCGACTCCGCGGGAGCACTTGATTTCGAAACTATTTTACCAATCTTAGCATTCTTACTGCCCTTATTTTCCTTCTTTTCTACTACTTCTTCTTTTTTCTCAGGGACCTGACGATTTTAAATATTTTTATATTTATACAACTGAATTAATTCAAAATAATACCTATATAAACTTCTTGATGCATCAACTACCTAAAAAAATCATTTCTTTAAATGGGTAAGTAATTCCAAAACCTACCCTCAAGAACACAATAAATTTTGAGTTATGAAAAGAATGTTGTATTTAACATGCTTAACATTTTTATTTTTTTACACATCTATACTAATATATAAAGCTGAAGAGTTTGTTTGTTTGTTTGAACGCGCTAATCTCAGGAACTACTGGTTCGATTTGAAAAATTCTTTCAGTGTTAGATAGCTTATTTATCGAGGAAGGCTATAGGCTATATATCATCACGTTACGAGTAATAGAAGCGGAGCAGCAATGAAAATTGTTTCAAAATCGGGGGTATTTTTTCATACTTGGAGCTTCCGCTGCGTACGCTGCGTAAACGGTTATAGTTACACAAAAGTCATGTATGAGAGTATTGTTCTTCTTTTAAAGGTCTACAAAAAAGTCCGCGACAGCATATGTCTATCTTTTAAGGTTAGCTCACTATAACATATTTTATGCTAAAAAAATCTGAAATTGACACCGAAACCTTTAAAGTTGGAGGGAGGGGAAATCCTATGTATAGTGATAAATGAAAGT
This sequence comes from Leucinodes orbonalis, assembly GCA_019425675.1. Classification (NCBI taxonomy): domain Eukaryota; kingdom Metazoa; phylum Arthropoda; class Insecta; order Lepidoptera; family Crambidae; genus Leucinodes; species Leucinodes orbonalis. The sequence goes on along the minus strand of PQWD01002269.1, from coordinate 30,971 downwards.
ACCGTGTTATCCCGAATTTAATGCGAGCGAAGCCGCGGGCAAAAGCTAGTATTTAACATAAATTTAATTCATAAGAGAGGTCCTAGATCGACTTTTTTTATCTTCGTTAAGTTTGCTTTGAATTAAATATCATAATCCAGATCCCCATTTAAAAATTTAAGCATCCACTACCTGCCCCATAAATGTTAATAAAACATGCACAAATTTTATTCAGATACTTAAGCAAGATTCAAGGCAGCAAAATTTACACATGCATTGTCTTATATCCACCTGAGTAAACATTGTCATAACTGTAAATAGCTTTGCTGTATAAATATCTATGTTGTCGTCATACATAGTCATCAATGCATTGAGTGTAATTACAAATATTATTTCATCTGTAAATTTAAACAGTTATCTCTAGTAATGTGTTAAATGTTAAGTTTATTCATATTGTAGATATTTAAAATTATTTAACATTTATATGTGGATAGTACTCTCTACATACCTTCATTTACGATATCTAACTAGCTCACCATTAGGAAAGTATGAGAACCTATCAATTTCTATTCATACATAAAATATTTGATAAATTTGTTTATGATGGATACAATATATTATTATGTTTACATTAAATTGAATGTATAAAGAAAAAATATTCTACATAGAGGTAATAGTAATTTGTGTAACACTAATAACTAAATGATAGGTGTGAATATAAATAAAATTAGATATATTTATGCAGTTCAACTCAAAAAAGCATGTCAGGAATCCCAAAACCAGGCATGTTACTTATAAACCACTACTTTCAAGCCAAAATAAAAACCCACACCATATAAAAATATATAATTAAAATAAATTGTGCATCCAAAAGCTAGTGCTTTGTCACCTTATTAAAGAAAAATGGGTAATTATAGGACAAAATGATGGGGTAGGACACTCTGCAGGACTCACTTTTTCCGTTGCTAGAGTAGATTGCAACAACTCAAACTCGTCCTTAGGATGCATCTCCTCAAAGTGATTGGAGACAGATGGCGTACAAGGCAGCGAGCTGGGATCATTTACGCAGCTTGGATCCTCTTTATTTAACAGTATTGGCTTTATTTTAGGATCCTTGCCACGTTTGCGAATCTGTACAAACAGTAGTCTAGTATTGAATATGGTAGCATTTAACATTGCCAAATAACTTTTAGTGTAAAAATATATAGGGATTTGGATTTTCTTACAAAAATATAATTCTCGTTAGAGCACCTTACACTAGAATACTTTTTAAAGTGGTTTTTAATATATCATAAACATTGTTAGCAATGTACATAGGTACTTGATATGATCACACACAGAAAAGCATATGGTTTACACAACCATGTTGAATGAGAATTCATGCAATATGTTTACATACAGTCATTATTAGAGCCCAAGTGTATATTTTACAAAAAATATTATAATATATGTTAATGCCCCTAAACAGCATTTTAAGCATATGACATGCACCTTTAAAGTAATATTTATGTTCACTAACCATATTATATTATAGGTTTATTTACAATAACCAAAAATTTAATATTGATATTATATAATGAAAATGCCTTAAGCATTCATAAGCTTGTTTTCCCTTAAGCATCCATAAGCTTAATATTTTTAATATGATTTATAAAGGTTAGTACACAAGTCTATATAAGTCACTTTGAGTTTTGATACAGGAAACATACCTTGACATTCGGAGGGGTGTCTCTTTGTACATCTACCACAACAGGAGGGCGGAACTCTACATGGGGTTTTTCAGAGGGTACCACATCATCTTCCATGCCACTCTCAGCTGGTGCTTCACTCTCTGGATCACTGCCAGCTGCAGCATTTTCCTTGTTCTTTTCTTTTTTAGCCAACTAGCATAGCAAAAATATATATATAAAATTATGCACAACCATTTTACACATACCTACTAGGCTAGACCTCCCCCGAAACACTTGTCACATTTGAACTGTAACCTGTCATGGTGGTCTAATGTGTCAGCAAAATCGTTCAGTTACAGATGGAAATAAAATGATTAAGAGAACATATACAAGCATGTTTTTAGTTAAAAAAGTTGTTGAAGTAGAGTCATAATGAGGTGGAAGACCTGCTGAAGCCATTTAATCAATCTACTACACACATTGCATTCACACAAATATACACATTTAGACACACACATATACTTGCACTATGACCATTTGTTCCATCATTACTTATATATAAAATTAATTTATTATTGAATTGGGTACTTGACACCACTAATCGTTGACGCACTTTTTATGAACTGTCAAAAAGGAATGTTTCCATATATTTTATATGAGATTATTGAAACGTGACATCATTGCTCACTAACATCAATTGACCTAATATTTATTGGTTTCAGTGTATTTAAAAATACAATATTGCAAATAAACAAAAGTGATCAATGAAACGTCAAGTAAAATAAAGTGCACTTTTATGAAATAAGGTTTGGTATTTTATTGCGAATAATGGAGAATACCGAATTAGAAATTGATAAATTTTCTTAATTGATTATCTAAAATTGGTACACTTTATAATTAATAATATAAAATTTTGATACCTTTTTCTCCTTCTTCTCCTTTTTGTTGGATTTTTTTGCTTTGTTTTTGCTGTCAGCTAATGACAGTAGTTCAGTTGTGGCTTTTCGTTGCTGTGCTATAGCCTCTTCATAGCTTGTGCCTGATGCAGAGAAAAGCCCCATCAATAAAAGCACTGCAGCAACCCCAGCTATGCCTACGCCGCACAACATAAGCCATGCCTGCAGCTCCATTGTATTACCGGTACCGACTTAAAACTGAAAATATACAATCCAATAAAAAATACAAATGAATAAATATCGGAATTTGACAAAAAAAATATAGCCATTTACAGGGTCTCAAAGGAAGAATGTATTAATATACGAATCTTAAGGCATTCAGAAAGTTCCGGTTTTTATTTAAAGAACAAAAATCAGTTTTTTCTATAACTTGTTAAATTAGTTTCGCTTTTAAAATTAATGAATAATGAGTATAATTGAGAAAGCTAGTAGATGTAAAGATCTTACGGAACATTACCCTTATAAAATAAAGATTTCCCAGTTAGTAGGTCCACAAAATGAAGGGACGGTAAGAGCACCAGTACGAATGCAAGCTGACACGTAAGCAGTGACACATGTCAAAGGTTATTGACAGTACTTTCGTAAAAAGGTGTTAATTTGCTTAATTACATGACTACAAGCCCTTTAATACAGGACTTTAGTTAAAAAATAAATATGATATCTATTTCACAACACCGATTACTCTTATTGATCCCAAAAATTAGTGTATTAGTGTTCTAATATCGATGATAATAATACTCACCAGAATATGTATTATTATATAGATTTATGCTTCTTAACGTGTAAATTACAGAATAATCTTTAAAGCGTACTTAATTAAATATAAAATAAATATTTCGTTCAATGGAATTAATAGTACCGACCGACAGTAATCAGATTTTTTTTAAATTGGTATTTGTTATTTCATTCAGAAATTCACCAAAGGTTTGCCAAGACAAGCTTTATTTAATACACAGTTAAACTAGAGATGCCCGAACCTTCTTAAAATCATGTATAATAATAATAATAAATTTATTATAATGTGTACTCAAATTTAAAAATATTGTATTTACCTATCGATTTATAATTATAAACAAGAAAAAGGTTATTGCAAGTTTTAAACGAAATAAAAAATGGCGATTTGACAGCTAATCAGCGCAGACGTTTTTCTGTCACTTTGTAACTTGAAAGTCTTGAAACTACAAAAAATTGTCAATTAAACTAACAGCTGTGCCCATTTAAATGGTAAAAATAAGTTTGAATTAATGCTTTCAGTAAGGTATATATTTGTTAAACTGGTGCGAAAGTGACTTCATTCCCAATGTGATAGTGTTTGTTAAACTACTACATCAGATAGATATTTACTCAAAAGTATGTCCATTCCTCCGCTCGTTTGTAGCACTCCTCCTCCACCAGAACAATGCGAAGACGACAAAGACCACGAAGATTTTGATTTAAGCTATAATTGTAAGTATTTGAAGTGAAATTGATTCCATTACGTTAACAATCTAATTCTACCAATACGCTCCTTTATTGTTTCGAATCATACTGTATATTTTTTATTGAAATTAGTTTTGACTATGTGTAAGCTTATCTACGTTGTATGCTATTGACTATGATACTAAAATATAATTAGAAATAATTTATGAAATAAGTTTGAAACGGTAATTTTACAGTATCCCAAGAAGATGATGATGGTTATGATTACGGAAATTTTTCAAGTTATAACCATTTTGACTCCACAATGTCCAAGAACATTAATGAAATTTATGAAACACAAAATTTTCAAAGTGAAAATATAGATAATGCAGTTACAGAATCAAATGCTATTACGCCTGAAATTAAAAACCATGAATTAAGTATAGAAGATGATGTTATTGAAGATTTAAATTTAAATATTCAAAAAAATTGCCCAGATGTTGTTGAAAATAGTACAAATGAAGATAAGAGTTCTATAGAAGACTTAAAAACGGACATTCCATCTGATTTTATTATCATTCAAAATGAATTGGAAGCAATCAATAATGAAAATGAAGATTCTATAAAATCAGACCTCGGTTTAGGTGTAAAATTAAAAATCAATTGCAATGAAGATTCCAATACTAGAAGTAATGGTGATGGTGGTGTTAATATGGAAGATGAAGTTATTGTTCCTAACACAAGTGATAATTTACCTAATACTTCAATAAATATAGAGGATCAAACCAATGAAAAAGTTTTATATGAAAGTGAAAATGTGGCTGATCCAAACAGTTTTGAAGATTTTGATGATTTTCAGTTCATTAGTTCTGATGATAAACCAGAAACTGTTCTGACTTTGACTGATAATCCATGGGATAATGACATTGTGCAAAGTGATGGGTTTGGAGAATTCACAGCAAATTTTGCAGATGATGATACCAAATCAAATATAACAAGTTCCCAAGTCCAAATGTCATCATTAGAAAACATTGACAATGAAGATGATTTTGGAGATTTTGATGAATTTAAATCAGTTAGTGAATTGAATAATGCACCAGATCAAGAAGATTTATCTATTTTGAATTTACAGTCATCTGATAGTGAAAGTCAAATTAATGAAAGAATTAATAAAGTTATACATACAATATTTGAACAAGAAATAGCAGAACCTTCCAGCATACTTGAAAGTAAACTTGATGGCTTACTAGGCTTGACATGGGGACACTTAAAGGAAACTGACACCCGGCAACCATACATAGTAAACTGGAATAACTCATTGGTTCAAAAAACCTTATTGAAGGCTTTGTGTATTGACTCAAGAAATATAGTAAGTTATAATTTTTCTATGTTATTAATTGCACAGCTTATGAAATTGAAAAGTGTTTATTCAGTTTAGGTCCTTACAGAACACTTATAAATGTAGAATAAACCTACTACTGGTTCGGACGGTAGTTTTCTACTGAGAAGAATTCAGCATGAAACTCAGTAGCTAATCTTTTTAAAAAAATGAGTGTTTTTTTCAGAATCATATCATTTGTTATCAAAGAATTATTTAACCAAATTATATGAAGTTATTGTGATCTCATATAGTACATTGTATTACATACACTCAAGACATTAAATTTGTTATAGTGTACTTATACATAATCTTAACTCTGACCTACTTTAAGTATGACATATTAGAAAATCATTTTTCCTCCAGCAAGTAATGCAAAGTTTAGCAATATCTACAGGCATGGTAGAACTTACAACTTTAGCCTGTAGCCTTTCTAACACAAGAAGTAAACATTTTGATAATCATCAGTGTGTCAGTGATGAAATCTGTATATTTTAGATATCAATAAAGTATTAGAACTATCAAATTAAAACTTTGAACGTTTCATTAGTCTATTATTGACATCATATCCTAAGAATATGAACTATCTGGTACATTGGAAACTGACTCTATGAGAGTTAAAAATACGACAAAACCTAGAGAAATGGTAGGTACTGCCCTTGCGCTTTGCTTGGCTTGTCTTGGCGGAGGCACTATCAAGCCATCAGATGACCTCGTACATCATAACACAATCATCTCCTAAAGCCAATTTTTCATAGTTTTCCAGGTAGGAAGATAAAAATCGATGTTAAAACATATAATATCATCTAAAGCAGCATAAAATAATATTCTGCTTTGTCAATCGGGAAAAGGGAGCCATGTTGCCACGTATTTAACGCAAGTGATGCCGCTGGAAAAAGCTAGTTCCTTGTATAAATGGTTAAAGACTCGCTGGGATGGATAACTGTATATTTCCTATTGCTTTTCTGCAATAGTCTTCTAGCAGCTGAGGCTTGCTTACTTACCTCACTGCTTAAACTAACCACCATGTGATGGTGGATAGTTTAAACAGTGAGGAAGAAAGAGGAGGAGAAAGTAATTAAATATATAAGTAGTTCAGAAGCACATAAATATTTATACCGAAAGCATTACACTACCTTATGTTCAAATAATTGCAATATTTTAAATTATTATCCAAACAAAAATAATAGATGGAAGCTGTGAATACTCAAGAAAGAAACAAAATTGACAGATTATATTTAACTTCTTTCAGTTGTTTGGACCTAAGTGGAGTTCGAATATGCCCAAGTATGCAGCTAATTTAGGTACAGCACCTCTACAACCGCAAAAGCAAAATGGACTCTCCCTTGCTACACCTCGAAATGAAGTTAGCAACCCAGAAATTCAATCAGCTAGTAAAACATCTTGGAATGACCCATTTTCTTCAGATGGGCAAGAATGTAAGTACTAATTGTATTTATTTGTGTGACTTAACCTTTTACACTAAAGTTCAGAATTATTAATTTATTGAACAGTGCTTACCCAGCAACAAATAAGTAAAAAATGTGGGTGTTTTAAATGTTGGTGGCAAAGAATATCTATTAAATAATTATTATGCACATGCACATGTCGAAAATTTAACAAATAGGTACCGTACTTAAGCTAATAAGGAGTGCTACTTGGTTTTAAAATGCTTTGAATTTGCTCATCACTATTAATATTTTTTTGCATGTCTTGCACATGGACAATCTTTTACCCACACATTTACTGCTAACAAAAATTCAATAGTCACCTATGCCGAAGCCCTCCTCCTGGATTTAGAGCACCTCATGGCCACCCTAGACCAAATGGCCCATAACCATTCCTCACTTAAGATATCAGAATTACTATCACATGGTAAGTATTGCAAAAATACGCGTTATTTTATATTCAGATAATCATGATGATAAATGGATGGAATATGAATTTTAAGTTTAGTTCTAGATTTGATGGAACAAGGGAGAGTATTGATAAGTACTTATTCCTTAATAAAAGAAACAACAGGAGATATAACATAATTTTTAAATATTTCAGCATGTAATACCGAGGGTGAAGGATCTGCAATAGAAACTGGGCCAACTGATATTGGCGTATTTGAAGGTGCAGTATCAACAAAAACAGATAAAATATATTCAAACGCAATGGAAATTCAACCCATGCGTCAAATCAATTTACCGGATACTCATATATTCACACCAACAAATTCAGAGATACCAAGATCAAAAACAATTCATTACGATAATACATCACATCATGATCCCTCAGCAACTATAGTAGTGCCGCAATCGGTTCCTGATATTAAAACTGTACCACAAGCAGATAGCTTAGATAATAATGAGTATTGGGAATTCCAAGATTTTAGAGGTAAAGCTAGTAACTCTGCTACAAATGAAGAACCAACAGAAATAACTAATAACGGTTTAAAAAGGGATTCAACAATCAATTCAAATTTTACAATCGCAACACAAGTACTCCAACCAATAAAATTAGAACCTATTATGCCTACTTTAAATTGGCCTGCCCCTGGTGAGGTTAAAGAAACTTTTGACGATTTCGCAGATTTTATGTCAAATTGTTCAAACATTGAAGGCAGCGAGGCAATAACAGAACATGGTGATACAGTGTTTGTAGAAAATGATTTGGACAAAAGAAGCGAATCATTATTTGATGAATCAAAATCTACTAGCATTAAGCCAGATGACGATTTCGAAATGTTCCAATCAGCATTACCTTCAGTCAAGAATCCACTGGTTGCTGAAGACATGTTTAAAAACCAAGCTTTACAAATAGAAGCCTCACCAAAACAAATCAATTTCAATCCTTCGTTTTCGAAAGATATAAAAGATAAGTCTGAAAACATATCATTTGGTATCCCTAAATCTATTCAACAAAACAGTTTAGAAAATATATCAAATCTCAATGATTCGTTGAAGCCACAACAACAACCACCCATAGCACCTCAAATGGCGAATATAAATATGCTTCAGCCGACCCCAGCCAACGTCATATCTAGGCAAAGTCATCAAAAACAGGACAAATATTACACCCTCTGTCACTGGAAAGTTTTTCGCAAATTAATTGGCCTAGTCCAGGAATAGACTTGCAAGATTTATCACGATTTAATCCCGTGGAAAGTCTTCAAACTTTTAAGAATGACTCTAATAGCCACAGTAAAACTTCTTCTCCAGTTCATAATCATAAAAGTGTACTAAATAATAATCAAACGCCAGACGAAGACATATGGGGAGAATTTGTATCCATTAAACCCAAACAACAAACTTTACCAAAAAACAGTCCACTTTTACCGATGATGATGAATGGACAGAATTTAAATCTAGTCCTAATGTGATTCCACACAATGGCTTAAACACGATTAGTTTCAACGTCCATACCAATTCCGGAATTCAAAAGTCTTCAAATTCGACGAAATTTTCTGTAAAATCAAAATCCAATGAAATTCCGCTTGATATCCCAACTTTAAGTTACATTACACCTAAGACAAGTGGGAGTAAACCCTATGATGAAAGACAGTTCCAGAATTTATAACAGTATAATAAAAATACTTTGTACTTCATTTAATTGTACTTAATTTGTAGTAATATATATTATAAACTGTAATTTGTATAGGGTGATGGTAATAACTAATCATATAATTTAAATATTTATGTTTTCTAAAAATATAATTTATTAGAATTGTATCATAGGAAATAACTTGATATTTTACTTTGTAAATTATTTTCCAACAAGTCACATTGGAATAGGTTGGATATCTTTCTAAAATCTTTCCCAACCAGTCGCACTCTGGCTCGTTCAGCCAAACTTTTCTGAAAAAATATTTAATATATAATGATTTCTTTAAGAATAGCATCTGTTATCCGTCTCCTAAAATGATATCAGAAAAGTATTAGGATACCATACATAATAATAATAAATGTAATAAATATCACACAGCGCCATCTAGCCCCAAGTTAAGTGTGAAGCCTGTATTATGGGAACTAAACAACGGATAAACATACTTATAATTTTTTTTTTTGACATATTATACATAGAAAACACTGGAAATGGTCTGGCCATTACAAACAGACATGTCATGCACACAAATGTTTGTACTGCCCGAGGATCGAACCCGGAACCCTTAGTGTTGCAGTCGACCTCTCAACTGCAACATCAAATAAATCACCTTAGTAGTTAATACTCATGTATTTTTACTCTCGGCCTATAGCGGAATGAGTGGGATTAAAAAGTACCAAAAGGTACGAGTTTTTAAGTTGTGACATATTGTAGTACAGTCTAAAATTTCTTTTTTAATGAGATAAATTAGGGTAAACCAAAAATTTTTACTAGCAGTGTTGATAAAATTAGTGAAAATGTTTATAATTTATTGAATTCGACTTAAAGATTTTATTCATTAATCTCTATCCATAATAATATGTCGTCCAATAACCTAAGAGTTAATTTAAATCAATAGTGCCTAAAATATACTTGTTGCAATAATTTGAAATTTTAACAATGACATATTTAATCTGGCACTAATATGAATTATAATGCCTCGCTCTGGCTACGACACGCATATTCATGTCACAAGAAGTAACTCAATGAAAAATAAAGAACATCAGTGGGGTATAATACAAAATAAAATTAAAGCATTTTTATGTAATAGGAGAAATTTAAATGTTATGATCATAATAATAAAATAACTCTATCATCAAAGTAAAGAATTTAAACTTTTCTTAAAATATCAGTTATATATTTGTGTATTTTTTTGTATGGAGATATATTTCGATGTTTTATCGTTTTTTCCTGCCAATAATATTTTTTTAAAGGAATTGCAAGTGTACCTCATGTTAACGAATAATAATCCTTTATAAAAAAATAATTGAGTACAAATGATTCTAAGAATTCGTGTCCGATATTTGGGTGTGTGTTACCCTGGCTGGAAAGTAGGTCCAAGACTTTTTAGAATTAATTTAAAAAAATCTATTCCTGCTAGGGTAACGTGTTTCAAGTAGGAAAAATTCAAACAAAACATTGGAGAGAAAGAGTAATTAGTCTGGTATTTAGTAAGCATATATTTGTATTATTTACTAGGTGGTAGACTTGGTACTGAGTCGTCTAGGTAGGTACCACCGCAGCGCCAGATATCACTTCTGTGCAATTCGGGATGAGGGCGCTGTAGCTAGTGAAATTATACCGGGTATAAGACACCTAAGTTCTGTTGTCTACCAACTGTGGCCTTCAACATTGCTTCTGTCATGGTCATCATAACTTTCCACCAGGTGAGCGCACTGACCGTCCCGTTCACTTTTGGCAAAAATAAATGTAGCTAATTGAAGTATATAGGTAATGTACTAAATCAAGTATATAGGTATCACTCTAGGACCTATTTCCCTGCTAGGGTAACGCACACGATATTTGGGGTTTACCACTGATTGTTGATTGTAATCTCGTGAATACTTTGAAAAAGTAAAAGCATACAGGTACTCAATGTTCTGTCTAGTTGCCTCATATGGCACAAAGGAACCCACTTCTATATATGTTTAATAATATATTAAATTATTTTACACTAGGTATGAAATTAACTTGTGTTTGAGGAAACACTTTTAATTTTAAAAATAAACCTTTTGTTATTAGACAAAATTATTTTTATTCCAAATGTTCATACAGATTATTATAACGTATTATTTACCTATTATTCACAATACAATTATCACATCAATATCAATTATTTGATCTGTTTTGTAATTAATATTATTAGGCAATGATTTTAAAACTCCACATATAACAATATAAATTAAGGATCTCGGTCAATGTGTGAACTATTAATGTTTGTTATTTTATTTTAGGTATGTAAATGAAATTTTTGGGAAAAGACATTTCCAAACTGTATAGAGCTTTATTGATGCCGTTATCACTTTGTACCTATGTATGTATGTTTGTAAATAGATAGGTTTAGGTACATTTGTTTTCATAACTTGTTACAATACCAATAAAAAGTTTAATTTGCCTACTATACCTTTGGTGTTAAAAAGTTAGATATTTGAAACTAACTCGTTACAAGACTTATTGTAAATTAATAACAACATGTATTGTCTGTACCAATAGTGAGAAACATAAAACCACTTTATCCTTATTTAGCATTTTTATTTTCTATGATTCAGATTCCGCGTCTGAATTCTCAATATCATCTATATGTGTACCAATTCTATCTTTATCGTCATCTTCCAGGTTCAAAACAAACTTTGGTAAATTATTTTCCATTGTAACCTTAAATGGACATTGTTCGAACTCCGGCCAGGATACAAATCTGAAATGAATGAATGAAGTATATTTTCTTTAAGTACCTGGATACAATTTTTACTTGCTATATAATCTTATTCGTCTTAAATATGCGTAAAAAGAGTTACGTTGAAAGCATATGGCATGAACTTAATAAATAATAGTAGTTGTATAATCACGGTCAATTACCTGACATCGGTATGTATAAGTATACGGCTGTCAATTACAAAGTACAAGGCAGAGGTTACGCCCCCGTTAGCAAGGGGCATCATCCTATTAACGTATCTTACCTTAATTAGAAAGTACCGACAAACCTTTTGAAAATAGTAATTTTTTGCCCAAGATTTAAGTCACCAAATTCAGTGAATATAGTCATATGTGGTAGTTTGGCATCATCTGGCCCAGGAGCTATTTTCTTATTCGAGTCTGGTGGATCCTGACCAGTAATAAGCCAGACACCACAACCAGGTATCCATTGCCTGTAAGTTATAAATATATTATATATACCTTCTTTGTTACATTTTAATAAATTATAGTTACATTAAACAAAAAATACTTACTCAAGCATTGGAATGACTCTCGTAGTCTTGGAAAACATATGGGGTTTGAAGAAATACCAGAGAAGAGGTAAATATTCAGGAGGGCATGGTAATTTATCTTTTTGAGTTATATTTACAAGGTACAAGCTGCATTCATCCATCTAAAAATAACAAATTTCTATAGAAGGTATTATTAGCCAATTAAACGCCAAACCGCCAAAATCGTGCCGACAATATTTTTTTATTATAAATAGAAACCTGGCAGTTAAATGGCTAAGCAAAAATATAAATAAATGAATATCCACTGACATTCGCACAGCGTCATCTAGTCCCAGACTAACCATTAGTCTGTAATAAATTTATTCTACTACAACCATGTCATGTTCACATTTTTTCTGACTACTGCTGTTGGCCGCAGATGGTTTTTCAGCATCATTAGGCAAGTGGCGAGCGCATATGGCTTTCAGCTCAAAGCTGGGAAAGCTCTCCTAATGGTAGTCCAGTCCAATGCTGAATCTTAATCCGCCGAGCCGATCAAGTGCCTGATGGTGAGTTGCCTACTCGTTTGGTATTTTGCAGTATGTTCCACATTCTGTTGTGTTGCGTAAGTGGTCTGAGCACACTCAGACCACTTAAGCTTTTCGTGTTTACTATAGTGGTAATGGTTGTATTTTGCTATTGTACGGGAGTTCCAAAAGTTCGCAGAATGAAAGTGAAGGGGGTAGAAATTAGGCCGTTTGGGGAATAGTTTAGCTGTTCGAAGCCGGATCAGTGAATGGCAGCTGTGGCAATATGGCACGTGTCGTGAAGTGCAAAAAGAGTACACACCTTTTCTTTTTTTCCGTGATGGCTTCTTTCAATTTATCTAATAAAGAAGCATAGTATTCTACTATGCTTCTTTATTAGAACAAGCAACAAGAATTTATTATGCAAGCCTTAGCTTTCATAGGTAACCCTTAGGTTGAAATGAAAATAATAGATGATTTCTTTCTAATATGTACCCTACATTTACCTAACACTGAATTCTTAGAAAGTATAGCAGAGTTCCAGGCTTAAAGTAATGTTATGCAAGTGTACAGTGTAGTAGTGTATAGATTCAAAACTCCAGTGGGGACCTCATATTGAAGCTTTGGCATGTAGACTTAGCAGCGTATGCAGTTAGGAAAATAAGGCTCTTAACAGATATTGATACAGCAAGATTGGTTTATTTTAGTTATTTTCATAGTATAATGTCATATGGTCTTCTGTTGTGGGGCTCAGCTGCTGATATTAACACTATATTTGTACTTCAAAAAAGAGCCATCCGAGCCATTTATAACCTTAGACCACGTGATTCACATCGGGAAGTATTTAAAAAAATCGATATTTTAACAGTAGCGTCTCAATATATTTACCATAATCTAGTTAATGTCCACAAAAATCTTTATTTGTTTGAAAAAAAATGTGACGTACATAACTTTAATACTAGGAACAAAATCTTGTTGTCCCGAATCTTAGACTAAGTAAAGTAGGGAAATCATTTGTTGGAAGAGGCATAACATTCTTTAATAAAATACCACAAAATCTTGCCGAATTGCCTTTTCACCAGTTTTAATTAAAGATTAAAAAAACCCTCCTGAAAAAAGGTTACTATACAATAGAAGAATATTTGTCGGATAAAGATGTGTGGTCTTGCACTTAGTGTTCCAGTTACAAAATCTTTGTAATAAATTATTGTAAAGCTATGTAGGTAGTAGGTAAATGACAAAACTGTAACCACTGATATAAAAAGATTAAAAGAGTAACTCGAGTTTCTTGCCGGCTCTTCTCGAAGATCCTACTTATTCCGAACCGGTGGTAGTCACAAAAAATATGATAACAATAACATTTGACGATTCAAAAGTATCTGTAACAAATTTATGTATTTGAATAAAGATTTTTTTTCTTTCTTTCTTTATTTTTTACTCAGTACATTTTTACTTTTCTTTGAAGGAAAAGTTATTTTCTTGAACCTTTTTAATGATAATGCCTTCCAGCGAGCCTTCCAGACACAACAGAAAATCAATTGTGCCTGTTGAATATATGCAAACGCGACGGTTAAAGGGTACAATATAATAAATGTTTATATGAATATATAGAATATCATATCCAATTATACAGGCACTTACCACTGAAGCCTTTTTACTGTTAGTTGGATATGTCCATGGTAAAAAATGAACTCTAGGAACACTAGTTAACACTTTGTAATCAAAAAATAGTTGGAAAAGTGCTGGAATTGACTTGTGTTTATTATACTGGATCTGGGTATCTGTAAGGAACTTTAACAAATATGAACTTACTTAAATTAAACATTAAATTATATAAATATACTAAATAATGAAATCTTACAAATTTTACAATAATTTTATGACTTTACCTGATAATGATGTCCAGGCATGGTTATGAATAAATCTGGTCTGCCTAGTTGATTGCTTGCATTGTGAAAAATTGTATTATTCAATAGGTGTTTAATAAAAGACAACCCTGGCATGGAACCAATTATTTTAACAATTCTGTCTGCAAATAAAAAATGAAGACACAATTTTTAACAAGAAAATGGATGGTGTTTAAACAGCTAAATATTAGTTATAAACGTCAACGTGATATAGTTATGTGGGTCTGGAAGCACGGCAATTCACCCGCCAGGTCGTGCGCGAAGCAGATACTGCCGTACCATCTTTTACTGGAACCATTTCCTTAACGTCAGAATCGCTGGTTGCCTATAGCATACGGCATTAAGAGCATAAGCAAGAATTGCTAGTTTTTAAAAAAATATCTATAATAATTTTTGAGGAAATAATTTTTTTGACCAGCCATTCAGACATCAGAATCGCGGTTGCCTCTTATTTATCAATAAAAACACCAAGTTTCTGAAAATGTGATGTACAAATGATTGCTAGTCATCTAACTCAAGATTCGTACAGAATTAAATACATTGATTAAGAAATTATGGCATTGTAATGATTTCATATAAAACAAATGCCTGATTAGTTTTTATAGCAACTAGTTTTCCTAATTAAAAGATACCTAGTTGCCATGAAAAATAATCAGGGGAAGAATGTTAATCTAGCCTTTAGCGCCACAATTCTGAAAGAATGTCTCCGAAAATGAATGGAGGACAAAAAAAGGAAAGAAATAAGTTGTAGGGTACAAAACCAGGTGCTCCATTACATATGCTCGTATACCCTTCAAGTTTCTACAAAAATATGTAAAATCACACTAAAACATTCTGTAAAAGCTAGCCAAGTCTGGATGGAGCTGCTTGTTAATCTCTAAAAGGTTATTAAATTTAGACAGTCATGCCAAGTCTATGGTTCCTTACTGCAATTTCTTTATTATTAAAGTTAATGTTGTGGGACTTGGCCGTTGAAGATTCTTCATATGTTAGTGTAGTGTAGAAGCAATATAAGTAGCATTAGTATATAATTGATTGGTATTGAAAAATGTTTTCCAAGTGCAAAATTTTTATCATTAATGGGTAGCGTTTTTGGCAACATATTGGTGCAATGCTGTCATGGAGCACCTGGTTTTGTACCAAATTGTATCAATGACCAAGTCACACAACATCTTTTATAATAAAGAAATCTCAGTAGGGAACCTAAGACTTGGCTCAACTTTGTCTAGATTTCATTACTCTTTAGAGATACCAGCAGCTCCATCGAGAATTGGCTAGTAGTTTTGGTAGGATGAAGGTTACATGCTCCAACTTTCGACCCCTGCCAAATTATCTCCCCTAAGGGTGCATTGATAACAAACAGGGTTCCGCCAACCTTTTAAATGTTCAAAACAA
Organism: Leucinodes orbonalis; assembly: GCA_019425675.1. Lineage (NCBI taxonomy): Eukaryota > Metazoa > Arthropoda > Insecta > Lepidoptera > Crambidae > Leucinodes > Leucinodes orbonalis. The sequence goes on along the minus strand of PQWD01002269.1, from coordinate 14,949 downwards.
TAGAATAGTGTCGCAGATTATGAACTTAGTTTAATACAGGAGACACTTAGCTGGTGTGGAACATCAAACAACTGCATTCAATCTAAGATCTAAATTATTGAGTATTTATTTTGTTTTGACCCCAGCAAAACTAATTTTTTGGCTAATTATTATAAGGCAAGCAGTAGACACATAAAAAAATTGGCCAAGCGTGAGTCGGACTCGCATGTAGAGGGTTCCACAGCAGAAAGTAACATAAAATTAAATTATTTTTATTTACTTAGGCACCTACAGCATAATTTTTTTTCAAGTTTCTTATTAAAATCTAATAGTGGTTCACAGAATACATATACTTACAAAGTTTGAATAGTGTAGTGCTTATAGTTTCAGAGAAAAAAGGGTGTGACATACGGACAAACAGACAGACTTGACGAATCTATAAGGGTTCCTTTTTGGCCATTTGGCTACGAAGTGTTTGTATTACTTAGTTTATGTTATAGAAACATGCATTTGTTTATAGTATATTGGATATGCCAGTGTGCCTTAAGTATAACACAGTATGTACTTACTATTTTCATTGGTGTATAGATTGCCTAACAATTCCTTAATCCTATTTCCATTGTCAATTTTATCTTTGAAAGCCAATTTCCACATTCCCAAGAAATCTGCAACTTTATATGTAACTTTGCCTGGATGTTTTTTAATTAATTCCTGTAAAAGAATACTTTTTAATTATTTTAATTATTATATTAACACCAGGGCAGTGTATTGATTACTTACTTACATTAAAATGCTGCTGAAAGTGGCTTGATGTTTCATACATGTAAATATGATTATTCAAGTTCTTGAGTAATTCTTCACTTAAGAAACCCAGACCTGGATTTACTTCTACTACAGGAGAATTTTGGTCAATATTAGAATGTATTGTGTTTGCTATATATTGGGCAGTTTTTTTGTTGATTAAATACATGCTTTCTGGAGATTTATATTTTTTTAACAATGACTTGGGAAGTTTTTCTTTAATACCCTGGCATTCTGGCGAACTATCCAAATAATTCACCACGTCTGTTGCAACTTTAACATCTTGCATTTCATTGTTCTGTTTATTTATTTTATGACTTAACCTCAAAAAGTATTTCAAACAATTAATTCTAGGAAAACATTGAACCTTCACTAATGACTGATTAACATTTTAACAAGATTTTAAGAATATTATTTAAGAATTGAGATGATTTACGATGAACATGAATCCTAATTCTGTCTCTTATACTTTTTCAAATAACACTATTATAAACTTCAAATGACATGATTTTGTAAACAAACGAAAGCAGTGTTGCCAAAACTTTTTTCTGAATAAGTTTGCCCCTATTTGCTTTAGTCAAATTTCTATGGTTTGCCCCATAGGGTCGCGCATGTAGAGTCTGTTTCACGAATGCTGGGGCCAGACTAGGGCTTAACGTCTAACGCCATTCAAACAACCATCAATGTCGACAAAAAACAACCGCGATAAATTTAACGTGCAAAAGTGGGTGGCCACACTTGAAATTATCAACGTGTTAAATATTGATGAGCGTTAATGCCCACTTGATGAAGAGAAAAACGGCAAGATCAGGGTTGCCGCAATTAAAATATTTTACGTTATTAAATGTAATTGTACTCTATAAGTATAGAGTACAATTTCATCAAAGTTTAAAGTTAAGTAAATTGTTAAATTACAAGAGTATTAAAGTACGCGAAAATACTTTATTTTGCATAATAGGATTTGATGATGCCGATTTTGATATTAGTCGTAGGTACTACACTACACACTAACAATAGTTCAAACATTTATAAATATTTTTATTACTCACCGTATCTCATATCATATTAACTTATTTTTGTTTTTATTGACGAATGGTATTCGGCAGGAATAGAATATTTATTACGGAATAAATAAAAACCAGTTTTTAGTATCGCAAAGGATTACAATTTCTAAAACAAAATGCAACACCTATAATAACCAATGTAATTTAAATGCAAATATAAAAAGAGGCAACCCTATGCGATCAGGACACTAACCTGGGGCCACACCAACGGGAAATGTCATTAAATGAAGCATTTACTACAGGTGTGGCCACCACATAAACGTGATAACTTTCAACGTCATTACAACGCTGCTTGCCGTTTGGCGATAACTCGGCTGTCGGTACATCAAAGAGATTTTCGCGAGAATGAATGCGTTCAAGCGGTCACCTTGAATATGTAATTAGTGTCGGATTCGCCCGTGGAGGGATCCGCAGCAGCAATAACTAAAAAATAAATTTTGTTTTTATGTTTAATATGAATAGTGGTCCCGTTTATGACGTATAAAAAAAACTACACACCAGAAATCGTTTAAACTAAATTTCGTTGTTAGATTTTATGACTTTAAACATTACTATGTAATGAAATTAGAGGGGGGGGGGGGGCACAATTTTTCAACTTTGGAAGTGTCTCTCTCGCAATCTATTCAATTTTAAAAAAAATGCTATTAGGAACCTCGATATCATTTTTCAGGCTCTACACATTGATACCCTACACGAGGGGTACGATGAAAAAAAATTATGAGTTTCAGTTCAATGTATGGGGAACCCCAAAATATATATTTTTTTAAGTTTCTTGTCAAAACCTAATATCGGTTCACAGAACACATATTACAAAGTTTGGATAGTGTAGTGTTTACAGCTTCGGAGAAAATAGGGTGTGACATACGGACGTACAGACAGACAGACTTGACGAATCTATAAGGGTTACGTTTTTGCCATTTGGCTACGGAACCCTAAAAAGTAGATAAAGAAGTCATTATTTATTATTGAGTAATTCATTGCTTTATTTAATTAGTGTTAGTATCACTTAATAAATAAATCAATAATCATTTTTAGTTTTGAAAAATATTGACTGTTTGTTTACCTACTGTTGAGAATTTCCTTCAACACTGCTTCTGACATGGTCAGTCGTATCACTTACGTAGACATGGTCAGGCGTATCACTTACGTAGACATGGTCAGGCGTATGACTGTCCTGTTGACTTATGACATAATAAATCAATCCCGAATTGTGTCTTGAGTTTTGCGAGATACAGCTGACTCGGTCTCCCCTTCTCTTGTTTGCCAGTGTTGAAGATGAACTGCTACTAGAAGACTTCACAACACATTTTCAAATAGTAAACAAATTCAAGTTATAAACTGGTTTTTTTTTTCAAAGATCCAACCTAAGAACTTTATGAAAATGTTCCCTTGAAAATCCGATTTGTTTGAAAATTTAGCCGGTTTCCAAACCTTGCTAACGAGGCTCGCATAAGTGATAAATCAGGAGTTCTTAACTCAGTTTTTTTCTGATATATTTTATAAGCAGTATCGTGTGGTATAACTTCTGACATACATGACATGATAGTCCAGAAGACCTTATTTTAGTAGTTTCTTCGAAGGGTATGAATAAATTGATACACTGCTCGATTAAATTCCACTGTTGAAGTATTTTTATGAGTGCATACGTAATCAGCAACATACAATGATATGGCCGCTTCTGTTCTAACAAACGTTCAATCATGAAAAAAGGAAAAATCCACTTAGCTATCTTGCACTAAGTGATACTCATGTAAATATAGCTCTTTCAGGATCGTCAGCAGTTTTACTTAACCCGAGTGATCACACAGTGAGACATCCGGCTCGAAGGACCAATGTTAGGGTCCTGAGGACTAAATGAGTGGACTGTATTATCATAAGCTGGTTTATTTAGTTTTCAAGGAAGATACAGAACAGGCTCGAATGGAGCGCGATCGCGGTTGGAGGAGTCCGTGGTAAATGCGAGCGTGTCCGGGTGTCGATCGCTAGTGGGCCGCCCGCTGCGTGTAGCCGCGGCCGTTGTGACGTCACGTTCCTCCCGCGCGTCTCCTCCCGAGCGTATCAGGACCGGTCCTCAACAAAGTGCGTCTAAAGTCGCCTTCCAGTAGCAGACGTTACTGGTACTTCAGTTTGGACTTTAAGTGACTCGTTTATGGCACTTTGCAGAATCTTACCTAGCCAAACGCACCCTTGAAATAGCGGAGGCCTGCGAAGGTACTCGAAATTTTGATTTTCTCATAAATTCTGTCATGTATATACAATGATGTAAAAAAGTATGGATTCGTGATATGCTTACAAAACAATCGAAAAAAGTGTTCCGAATGCAGTGACAGCACACATACACATTTCGAATTTCGAACACATTTACCTAAACAAAAGAGTACAAACTGTACTCTCTTTGGCGGTTCGTTTTTGAGGCACGGTTGGCGTATCTACCGTACCTTATATATCAGCCCGGCTTTCCAGTTTATAGCGGGGTGAAATTTGCTGCTTTATCTAAGAGTTTGGTAAATCCGATTTTTTCACTGTGGAAAATGGCTCGTTGTCGAGTGCAATTATTTTGGTTATTTAAAATGTGCTTTAGTCCTATTTCTATGCATTGTGCCATTATAGTAGCGGCGACGTGCAGTACCTACTTCCGACTGAGCATAGCGGCCGTCATGGCAACGTTAACGGCTATTCTTTACTTAAAAAACCATACTGGCAGCAGATCCGGAGTCATCTGCATTTTCTGGGTTGCATCCGCATAGTCGTAACGCCGTGGGATGTGTTGAATAAGCGTTTAAAGCGCAGCAGCATTCGCTTGTACTGCCTTAGTTGCTTAGCTTGCACGATCAAATACCGCACGCGTTGGACTCCACCATCGAGGCACCGAGACTTACATACCTAAAACATAATTAGGTAGTGAATACAATGTATTATTTAGGTATACATGTCATGTATACCTAATTAAACAATAATCATCGAATGCAGCTGTACCTACCTACGTACGAACATTTAGTGGATGTAATGGCGTTATCTTAATAGATTATCAGGACCAGAGGCGCTACCTGACTAACAATGCTTAGTCTCATAATAACTTTCGCTAAACGTGTCATGTCTCAGTAAATAATAAAATACAGATGTTTTCGGTGCAATTAATTTTGCAAGTGACTTTGGTAACCGTCCACGTCTCGGCCGTTATTTTTCAAGATTGTGGTAAGTACTTATCCTATGTAATACCTAAACTGGTAAATAATTTGAAAATAATCTTTAAAACAACGGTATTCTAATAACAACTATTTATTTAAAGTTAAGTGTAAATTTGGTATCCACCAAACAGGAGCAAACATCTACGGGGCTTGTTACTACACCTGGGTGTATCTTTAGTAATAAATCCAATTAATCACATAATGCAAGTACTTAAGTATCTATTATAGATTAATTAGCAAAAGATATATGCCACCAATTAAACTATGTTTATCGCGAGAATATTGATAATATTGTATTTAAAAGGAAGGACAGCGACATGGCTTTTTTTGTCTCATTTCCCTAAAAGGGATTACAATGGGTAGGCACCTATGAAGCATGGCGCAATTTATAAGGTGCTACTTATAAAAGTTAAACAATTGTATGCGGACTATGCTACTGAAAAAAAAGGCGTGTATTATTTTTTTTATTCTGACCCCAATCTCTTTAAAAGTGGGTGAAATGTTATACGGTTCTTTTCGCATTTTTCAAGGAAGGTAGCCCAAAACACTCTCTAGTTATTTCTCGCTTGTCGGGCACGGGTACGGGCATCAAGCAAGGCCCGGGCGTCTTCTCATGGGGGTATCAACCCCCATAGTGTTTGGTAAAGTCCCATCCTAATGGGAAGGGTAAGCAAATTCCCCTTGGCGCGGTCAAGTCCACAGGGTGAGACCACAGAAGGAGGCCCAGTGAACGACCGGCTGCTTAATACTGTACAGGGAAAGAATGGTAATGCTACTGAAGTTTAGGTTTTGGAGAAATCGGCGCTTGGTGAACCTCCACGGGTCTGTCTTTTTGGAGCTCGGACGTGCTCTTTCTGGTGGGTCTGAGGGTAGGTTGTGTAGTGGAGCTATGCCTCGCAGATGTTCATGCGGGCACATTTTTCGGGTCAAAATCGGTACCCTCAAAAATACTTATTTTTTAAAGTTCCCTATGCCCTAAATCATGGAACCGTGTTTCCCAGAAATTATCGCGGGCGAAGCCGCGGGCAGAAATTAGTTGACAATATAAGAAAAGGCATATAGGAGAGGACTACTAACTATGTATCTGGCTTCATCACTTGCCCTTTGAAGCTGTGAAGGCCATTAGCTAAAAGTTCACTAAGAAATCTATTTTACAATAAATAATATTCTCAAATTTTACCTGATAAGCCTTTATGATCATCAGCTTTAAACGTCCCACTACAGGGCACAGGCCTTTCCACACTGCACGGGTAAGGGAAGTTTGGGCCGTTACCCACTACGCGACAGTGCGGATTGGTGGGTAGCGACCAATGATGTAAAAAGTATAGATTCGTGATCTGCTCCCAACAACCGAAAGAAGTGTTCCGAATACAGCGACAGCATACACATTTATATACACATTTTTCGAATGAGCGTACATTTACCTAAACAAAGAGTCACAACTGTATTCTCTTTGGCGGTTCGTTTTTGAGGCACAGTTGGCGTATCTACCTTTATATGATCTTGTCCGTGCGCCTACTCACTCGACTTACGGAAAATCAGCGTCAGGGTCCGCTCACCGGACCAAGGCACATGCTGAGTGGGTCCATTTACTTTGGACGTCGTAGCACAATGAAATTGTCATGTAGTGTGTTTTTACTGTCTCTTTGTTTTTACACTTGTGTTGCGATGTGCTAAAATAATAAATTATTTCTTTCTTTCTTCTTTCTTTCTTTCTATATATATAGAAAATCATTGGAAGCGGCCATATTTCTCAGACAGTAACCAGAAGCAACGGTTTAATTTGCCTTCCGAAGCCCGGAGGGACTCAAGATAATTTTCGGTCACCCATCCGACGATCGAAGATTGCGATAATTACTTGACTTGTGCTATCATTAACCGAACGCACTAGCCGCTATCGAGCCCTCATTAATAATAAACTCGCCGATAAGCCTTACCAGTATTATACAAACAAATCAGTTATTTATTATTATAAAGTATCATAAAAATAATCCCTGTTCAGATTTATATAAAACAAAATGTGTTGAAATAAAAATACTTGTAATTTATGACTATGAGATACGGTCTGTGACTCACTTCATGCTTATAAATCATAACAGTAGATCCTTGATTAATATTAGGATAATTCTTATCTTGTTTCCGATAACCAAATGACGATCTGTTCAATTCTAAATAAATTATAACTTTTAACAGTCGAGTAGAATGATACCTACATGATGAATGTCGGATATTCGGAGTATTACAATTGAATACAAACAAGCTTAAGGATTTGATGACCCAAACAAACCTCACCAGCTCGTAGTGTGATCTTTCGAATTACGAACGAGCCATTCTCCCCTCAATGCAATGAGTCGTTGTGTGGATAGGGTGTCTTGCCCAGCAGAGACGTAATAGCTTTGATAGTAGTTGTTTTTAGGGTTCCGTAGCCAAATGGCAAAAAACGGAACCCTTCTAGATTCGTCAAGTCTGTCTGTCTATCTGTTCGTCCATCCGAATAACACAACCCCTTTTTTCTCCGAAACTATAAGCACTACACTATTCAAACTTTGTAAATATATGTATTCTGTGAACCGCTATTAAGTTTTAATAAGAAACTTGAAAATTAATGTATTTTGGGGTTCCCCATACATTGAAGTGAACCTCAAAAATATTTTTTATCGTACCCCCACTTGTGTGGTAGATCCTAAAAAATGGTATTGAGTGTTTTTAATATCATTTTTTTATAAATTGAATAGTTTGCGCGAGAGACACTTCCAAAGTTGAAAAAAGTGTGTCCCCCGTCTAATTTCTAAACTATGGGGTTGATAAAATCGAAAAAAATATATGATGTACATGACCATAAAATCTAACAACGAAATTTAGTTTGAACGATTTCTGGTGTGTAGTTTAGTGATCCACTATTTTTTCATATTAAAGCTTTATTAGGTGCCTAAGTAAATAAAAATATTTTATGTTACTTGCTGCTGCGGAACCCTCCACGTGCGAGTCCGACTCGATATATATATATATATATATATCTGTCACCGAAAAATAACAAGAACCGCAAATTTATGAGCTTTCTAGGAAATTTATGAACAATTGTAGGATTCTTAACTAGAGATAAATTATACGAAAGTTTTATAGTGGCCCTGGCCATAACCAATACTACAATACTCATAACTTTATAGTACCGAATTTTGTAACAAAAAAGTGTTTCTGTCCGTTGAGATCACAGTTCTAAGTAAACCTATTCCTACGAGTACATGTTTAGAATTTATAATATAAATACAATTATTTGCTTATAACTTTTATATTATAACATTTATAACACACTTATCTACACATATAAATGAAATTGGATTGTCTGTTTGTACCTAATATTAAAATATCATTTTTTTTCCTCGTGCATATATGTATACGGTAAATACACCAAAATTTATTTATTTTTAATTTTGTCTGTCTGTCCACCCATCCGTCTGTCTGTCTATTTGTTCCAAGTAATCTCTGAAACGGCTTGACCGATTTGGACGAGACTTTTTGTTGTAAGGAAAAACAAAGGCTACTTTAATTTTAAACCAATGTTGTACCGCACGGCGCGCAGTAGTTCACATTTGCGCGTCTTTTAGGTTATACTTGACTGCGGGAGAACATCTTATACCGCGGGGCTCAGCTAGTTATAACTTATAAATAAGTATACCGTCTATAAATGAGTTATGTTTCGACCTTTAGATTTATTTCATACCACGCCCTCAAACGTTATATTATAAGTTACTAGTTTCATACAAAATATATGTACACGTTCCTTTTTCAACGTTCACAAAAAGTACATCAACGATTAGTGGTGTCAAGTAGGTACCCAATTACTTTCTTGCGAGTGTCGCCCTTACTCTTCTGGCGGGTGCTGTAAAAAACAGTCTAGGGACAAAGCATTCAGCAGAGAGCGAGTGGTAGGGCACTCTTATTTCACCTGACCTTTTAATTGGTATCTACCTACCGCTATTTCTAACTGCCTGCGTGATTGTCGACACTAAAGATGCCACAAATAGTTATTTGGCCGAATACTGAATACCGAATGTTCGTCGAGGCTCGTGGCCGAAGTGCCGAATATTCGGCAACACTTAGTACCTAAGTACTTTCGTGAGTGACAAGTCTCAAGTCAATAGTTTTGTTTCATAGATGAACAGATCTGTTATTACAGTCCGTTCCATAAACGCAATCGTCTGCTATCGACAAATGCTGAACAAATTGTTTTCATTCATCATCATAACTTACCACTGGTAGATTTTAAATATTAATATGTTAATTTGTTGGTTTGTCAGTCATATTCTAAGTCCTTCTTTCCATGATTTATTATTCGGTATTTGGCCGAATAGTTTGTAACCGGCGTGGCGGGTTACAGCCCAATCTCTCCATAGATAATTATGCTGTGCGGGAAGGCCTGTACCCTGCTGTGGGCCGTTATAGGTTGATAATGATACTATGTCCAATCCGCCTGCTAGGATATTTATGGAAAAGTCCTACACCATGGAGTAGGCCCAAAATCCTTGGGCATATTTCATAAAATCTCTTGATTTAACTAGGTTATAGCTGTCTCTCTAGAAATATGACTACTGATATCTTTTAATCTTAAAGCAGCGTAGGAAGTTTAAGATAATTAATTACTTCAAAATAAGCAGCAATCAAATCTACCTACCGATATCGAAATTCCCCTACTTAAAACGCAATCTGGACACTGGATCAAAAAGCAATCAAGGATTTGGTACCATCTATATTTTATATATGTAAATTTCTATTGTGTTGCTACCAGGTTGCGTCTCTCGCAATCGGTCGTTAAAATTTTTAACCTACCTACCTGACACATATTTCAAATCAACTTTTTTTAACAATATTCCTCCGTCGGTGAAAACGACACAGTCATTATTTTTTTTATATTTGACGTAAGTTGATCTTCTTAAATTGCCAAAATGTTATATAGTACCTACCTAGGTACCCACTTATTTACCGTAATCTAGAATTATAATATAGACGACACATTGTGTCTGGTCTGTATGTGCTTTTATTCAGTACCTAATAATTTGTATAAATTGATCTAAAATTTGTTTTAGTTGATACCTATACAAATTACGTCTTGTAGACTGTTCTGACCAATGATATTAAATATTACTAGCTGTTTCCCACGGTATTACCCGCGTTATAAAATATTCTCCCGCAGTAAAATATAACGAAAACGCGCGCAGCAATTTTATTTAAAGGTAGGATGTAGGTAGGTATGTATTGGATCTGGCAGTGTGTCCGTCCGTAGCATGATAAACTGTTAGCCAAGTTTGACTGAAACAAAATACCTACTTAACCGATGAATATCACGACCTTAATTCAATTTTATAATGATAACATGTGTTAAGTACCAATGGTTGAAGAAACTTGTTACCTAATGTTGTTAATTTTTGTTAAAATTTACCGATCATCTGTCAATATAGGCAAGTATGGTACCTAACTATGTAATTTTGAATTTTTGGGTGCCTAGTTTACTACCTATACTTATACCTTGATTAGAGTATATAACGCTAATAAAAATATTTTGACGACCCATGTGGTGTAATGGTTGATATGTTGTACTACACTAGGTTTGGGCTGAGAGCCATCAGCGCTCGCCAGTCTGAGTCTCGTTCTAGAATACGGGCCTGAGAGTATTTCAACAATACTCACATAAGTCATTCTTGGGTACCTATTGCATTATCTTAAAGGCCTAACTTATTTGAAAAGCTGTTTCGATTTGACCAATACATTAAATTTTTCAAATAAATGCCATTGACCAATTTCTAATATAAAAGACTTATAAATATAGACTTACCCATAAAGAACTTTTAATGCTGATTTCAAAAGATTTTTCACATTTCCAAAGGGCAACTAAAAGCTTTCCGACGCATTTCATCCAAAAACATACTAACGATGTATTATCTAAATATCAACGTATTATTAATCAATTGATCTATACTTATCTAGATACAAACAGAACAATATTTACATTTTATTTACAAATTTATCCTCTATTTCTCTTTCAGATCGGTTAATAATGACATGTTAAGTAGCTAAGCAAATGGTAAACAGTGAGGGACGTGCTTACTCATTTAAGACGCAATAAATACTCAGAGACCTTGCGTCCCTATCAAAATAATAATAAAAATAACCAATTCAAATTTTGTTATAAATATTGGTGCTTATATATATTCATGTACCTACTTCTAGGTCCATGACTATGCGTAACACAGTTATTAATGGTGATCGATGATCAAATTTTGATCAAAGCTTACATTATAAAATAAGATCAAATAAATTGTTTGAATAAATATCTTAAAAATATAGCCCTTTAAATATTGTATTTTTTTCTATAAGGTTCTTATTTATTTGTTTTTTGAATTATTAGTCATTATTGTGACGTCTACTCATGTATTAGGACTATTAATAGTTCCGTATACCACTCTATTATACGGTTTCATTAATTAGTTTTCATATCATTATTTTAATTAGTTTTAAAGTTTTATATTATTATATTTTAAAAAGGTCAAAAATGTTATTTCATTTAATTTCAGGATAGGCTTACCATTAACAAGTTGGACATTGAAGGATGTGGAATGAGGCCCATGTTATGTGACATTAGGAGAACTGTACCGTTATTAGTTTTTTGCAGGTAAAAATATTATTAATAAATATACTATAATATATTGCCTAGTGGTGACAGCAGAGTAGAACAATGGCAGCTGCCCTACTCTTCTAGGGTGTGGTAGAAGGCGACTGAGAGAAATTTCCACCAAGTGATGAGCAGCAACATCATTGTACTGGAGTATCCTCGTTCTCACCGCCTGCACGTGAGTATGGCCTCGTCTCCGGGCGGCGCCTGCTTCTCCTGGTACGTATGGCAATTTATGTTCAATTAGAAAGGTCTCGCAACCTAATTTCGCCGCCTAACGCGCCTAGTTTGACGATCCGCCTCCGTACAAGCGGATTCCGAAAGGCTTTTAGCACCATAGACCACATACCATGCTGCGGCAGGTGTAACAGAAGACGAAGAGTATCTTCCTTATGCTGGCGTTTGTGGACTATGAAAGCCTTCGATTTGGGCTGTGCTTCATGTTCTCCAACGGTGCCATTTCTTTCGCTATATCGCAGTATTGAGATCTTTGCACTGAGCAGTGAAACAGTGGATGTTATATTTCTGACATCTGTTTAGCAGCTTTGTTGTAAGATTTGTTTTTATTTAGCTGTGATGGAAAGGATTTGTTCACATTATGGCGATTAAATCCACTCATCTTGCATGGGCGATCCATAAAGCATATATACACTATACTCGACCCTCGTCAGAGCTAAAATGACATAGACAGACGAAAGTTGTAGCTATTAGGAATAGGAAAGGTAAAGGCGGAAGGTTCTTGGTGGCGTCAACGTAACAGAAAACAGCGTAGGCCGACCCCAACATTATGGCAGATATTGTATAGTTGGGGGAAAGCAGATGGTATGGCCGCGTGGAAATATTACGGGCGGCTTTGTTCAGCAGTGGACTATTAGGCCTAATGAGATATAATATATTTAGCTATAATAGTTTTCAGTTGTATTTTAAACACCTATGACGAAAATAATTAGGTCAAAATAACATAATTATCTTTCAGATTTGTGTCAAAGAAATTAGATCAGATGTGTGCTACATAAACTTGTCCAATTTAAGACGATGACTCAGGTAGACCATTTTGTTCATTAAATAAAATAATTTACACGTAGTTTAGAGTTCTCCATATTTGTCGATTTTTTTTATGGGGCAACATATGAATGTATTCGTAACTAAATGAGTCTTGTCCAGGATTTCAGAGGTTTTCTTAGAGGGACCTTATGATATTTTAAATTACCGACAGGGGTACAACGAGGTGCCTATGGTGTTATGGCTCTGGAAAGGTTTAATTAATCGCTTGCATCAGTGGGCACGTCTAAGCTATTTGTTACTTGTGTGTAGATAAAGTAATATAAAAATGTTTCTTCTGCACGGAGTAATCTCCCTACACAACAGTATGCTTATCTTGACGTAATACTTCTTGTATGCTGAGCGAACCAATATTATAAAAACTTGTGTTGCCAATTTATTCGCATCGACTCCTGCCTATTTGCGCAGTAGTACCACTTTAGAAAGCGTACCAATTACGAGTATTTTATTATATAATTTCATTGTATTGTCCATGAAGATGTGGTGCACATGGGTTGCCGGTAGTGATCGAATGCTGTTTCGTCGTCCTAGCGTCATGTGGTACACAAAAAATGCTTTGGAAGATATCACGTAATTGATATAACACATCGATAGCAAATAGAATACCCTTAATACCTCTTACCTAAGATATATTGCGTTAATTGTTATGCTAAATGGATTTGTTTACTCATTCACGTAAAATCAATAAAGCAATTTTAATCTAACTCTAAGGCTACAACTTGAAAATGCATTTATATTGGCAAATAGGTGTTTTTTTAGAAGTAATATTCGAAGTATTTTTGAATTACTCTTAAATGTACTCTTAATAAATATTATAAATATAATAAATATAAATATAAATAATTTCATTTTTCAACTAAACAAATAAATTAATTCAAATAATAAAACTAAGAAACCTCAAAACGTAAAGAGGTTCCAAATACTCATTTTTAGTACCTATACTCAGATACATCGCCTTCATATCATATCTGAAAATAAAATTGCTAACAATAAGTTAACAATAAAGTTATGAAAGAAACCTTCTGAATGAAATGTGTAGATAGGTAATTTTATCTATATTATACATGCTGTTGTATTACTTATCTTAATCGATGGTATAGGTTATCTTGTTCTTATTAAGAATTTTATCTTTATTGATTTTAATATATAACAATCATTAATCAGATTTATTGAAAAGATAACGGGAATGGGATGAGCATATATAATTATAGTCATAATTGGACTGGCTCGTCCGGCGTGATACCACTTTTGTACAGTTTCAAGCGTGAAATAGGGACACTGTGTTTGTTTGGTTTGTACAAATTCCGGTAGTCCATTTCCCCCACTTCGTCTGGCAGCGGCTTTAAAATCTAGTCAGGAGGGTACTGTTGAAGCCAGGAAATCCTCCTGATCTGACCACTCAGGTTTTGGCCGTCGTATTTGGGGTTGGGCAAAAAGACGCTCAATACTGCCGGAGTAAACAAAGAAGGTTCCAAAGGAACCATGCTTCGCTTGATGTGACTTTCGAATATCCGCGAGTCATTCATCTTGTTGCCCGTACACACCTCGAAACGGTTAAGCCTAGTTTGCTCTTCTTGCGAAACTCCCCCAATTATCTTCTCCCCCAGACATAATCATCTTAAATCCCTGGCTAAGGCTTGAACATAATTTTTTTACCCCGTGCTGGTGTATGCGCGTATGTAAGAGAGGTATTCTGTCGATGTCTTAGGCAGCCTGAGTAAGTTGTGACCTGTCTACGCTTTGGTGCGTTTAGATTGCGATGACATCCCGCATTTACGCTGCCTTTAGGTCATCCAGTTGGTACGTCGAGACGGATAGACGTGATGGGCACATTGATATGGCCATTGAAAGTGTGTAGAGCAACTCCTACTGCCGAAGTTGTTTGGTTGGGTGACTTCAAGCACACCATTCGAATGGCTTGGTCACGACAACCGACCATGCCTGGTAGAAATTGTTTGCGACTTTGCCAGGCTTACGGTAGAGCAACTGGTCAATTCGCGCCTAGCGCCGTATTCTGATGGTCGATGGACATGAGCCTTCGTTGTTTGGATCTTCTCTTAACCAAAACCTGACTCTAACAAGTACAGTTACAGCCCCATTAGGGTCGTCAACCCTGCTTAGTTGGAGTATAGTGCACTTTCATGTAATACCCGCCGTCAGCAGGTGTGCTTCGGCGTGTTTGGCACTA